>CM035806.1:173165581-173186578 GCA_020466095.1 Chlorops oryzae | reverse complement strand
ACTCGAAAAGGATACCACTGACATTGTCCGGCATGACAGTGTCATAGTTACGAGTGACTTTCCAACATCCCCCGATCACAATATCTGGTGTTAGTCACCCTGACAAGCACCATCATGGGATTTTTCTTCCTGGAGCCAATATTATCTGTGTGTGTGTATATATGAGCGCGTGAAAAATGTTTATATGTTTATAAAGGGTCCTGCTGTTTGAAAGAACAAACAAAAAAACTCTATTGAAATCAAACTTTTATGTTCCTTTTGAGTAGTTTCCTAGAAAAATCCTTTTTATACTCCCGGCACAGGCGAAACGGAGAGTCATGTTCCAAGTATAGCACAGGTTTTTCAAAAATCGCATGTTAGGCGCACTTCAAAAAAAGACATACACTCACACAAATACAACGCAGTGGTGCGTACAGCCCTGAGGTATAACAATATTTCTGGCATGAATGCATGGTATCCACAGCAAAACCCCCTGAATTCCTTTTGTTAACTGATATAATAGGGAAATCAGGCCTTAGATATCAGCCCTGTGGCAGGCCTAAGCACTCGCGTATGAAGTATGGTATGAATATCCCGGGATATTCTCCGTATTAGCTTATTAGAAATTTTTTGTCGTTCTTATCTCATATTCTGCATTATTTACTTATTCCACTCGAAATTCATGCAGGCTGAATTCATAAGGTGTGTGGCCTTTTTTCGGGTATGACCTCTACAGGCCATCCGGCCGGCTCCGCTGATGGCAGCCACTCCAAGGAACATAGGCTGCGGACACACCGGATTAAATGAAACGAAACGAAACGATTTTTATACCCGACACATTCTGTGTCGAGGGTATATTGCGTTTGTGTGGTTGTGTGTAACATCCAGAACCAGTCGAGATAGACCATACAAAATATATATAGAAATGATCAGCGTCACCAGGAGATTCGATTTAGACATGTCCGTCCGTCTGTCTGTCTGTCTGTATACAGTTATCTTATCGAAGGAGTTGAGCTATCTCGACAAAACTTGGTATTCGTGCTCACGGGGACATGAGTAAGGACAAGTTCGAGAGTGGACCGGATCGGACCATTTTCAGGGATACCTCCAGTACTAGGGTATGTTATGAAAATCACAAAAACTGCTCTAAAATCGAAGTTTTTCAAGATATTTTGATGAAATTTGATATTTGATCATATTTAAAGGCCAGTAATATTATTTCTAAAAATTGGAAAAGTGGGCGTGGCAGAAGGGCGGTTTTCGAAAATTGTCTCCTACACCCGAATTTCAAATGGGACTTGAACGAAATTTGGCACTTATGCTTCCTTTGTAGCCTTAAACATCCTTTGGAGCCATGCCCCGATTGCATTATTAATTGGATCCAATTACAATATGATATTAATTTAATAAATATAATTGCCTAATAACTTATATAATTACATTAAAATTTATCATTAATGTAATTGCGTTCTGAACAACATATGTATGTAATTATATCAGACTACGTTTACAATTTAAAGCATTGGTGTAATTATATATGTGATTGTATTTATTTTACAGCTTGTTCGTATATTTCTCAAATAGTTTATAATATCGATCGTATATAACCAAAGAGTATAGAATCTAAAGAGTTCCCATATTCATAATGGCGCTTCGAGGGAAATTTTCATGATGGACGATTAGCGCCTTGGTTGGATTCGGGTTGTATAGGTAAAGTTCGACCGAGCAAAATCAAGTTAGACCAAAACAAAGCAGTCGAAGGAACACAAACGAGATTTTTGAAAAAAATGTCAACAAAGATCGAACCTCTCTTTCCCGCAAATAGAGTTTCTATTGCCTAACTGTGAAAGTGAAGAATAACAAAATCGGACCTCTCGTTTTTACTCATTCCATCCAATTCGGTTTCTTCACACTTATTGATTTGAAAGGCCAAACCCGTTTTTGTGTTTATGATGAGTGCTTGCAAGTTTTTGATGACCAGAAAATTGAAAATTCGTTTTCTGCTTCCATTGCTTATGTAGGCGAAGCGTTTTATCCTCATTGATGAGCATAAAATGCTTGTTGTTAATGTAGGGTGATTTTCTATGTAAGAGTAACATGAAAATTGTCGGCATGCACGCTTTTACAATACCCACTTGAAATATGCGGAACTGCTATGTAAATATAAGTAGCTATCACAGACTTATAATATTGAAATAAATAATTCAATCAGGTACCCAAATTAATTATTAATTTTGAATTTAAAAATCAATATGAAATAAATTATATTTTAAAAATTAGTGTTTGAGTGTTGTTCTCCGAGTTTTATTTGTTGATCAAAAAATAAAAATTATTTTTCGAGTTTTATTTTTTACTCAGAAGATAAACTTATTCTAAGAGATTTAGTTTTAACTCAGAAAACAAAAATTGTTTTAACAGTTTTAGTTTTTGCTCGGATGCTAAAAATTATTTTTGGAGATTTATTTTTTACTCAGAAAATAAAAACGATTTTTCAAGTTTTTTTTTTTGTTTTACTCACAAAATGAAAGTATAATGCAAATATTTTTAAAATTCGTTGTGTTTTTCTTGCAAGTGCCTTTTTAAATTTGATAAATAGTTCCCTTGAAATGGTGCCTTGCATATTTTGCACCCCCAGGAACTTTTCGTTTCATAAAAGATAAAACATTCTCTTGCAAAAATGTCCGGTTTTCGCCCCGCTTATTTTTCAAAGAAAATTAGTGAACCCGAAAAATAGCGATATTTTTGTAAGGCTTAAAGCTTTAAAAATGATAAGTCATATCACGCTATTAACTCTACACAGCATGAGGCCTTATCATGATGAAAGTGGTAATATTATATATGTAAGAGTTTTATTTTTCTGAGTAAAAAAAAAAAAAATTAAAAACTAATTTTTATTTTTTGAGTAAAATATATAACTTAGAATAATTTTTATATATACTTAAAAAAATACAATATAAATATTGTTTATTTGACAATTTTCCATACAAAAACTTTGTCCTCAAACCATGATTAAAAGATGTTTCGGCAAATTGACTATGGTTAGTAACAACTATTTTAAGATTTTGTTACTTTTATATGAAAAATTTATAAATATCACTGTGTAATTTAAAGAAAATTTAATTATAAACTTTCACTTATTTACTTTTGTTGAACATGTACATCAACATGCGTTCGACAAGGCCCGACCATTCATCTTTTATTTTCTATAGCAAGTGCGCTACAAACATTTTCGCTTCAGCAATCCGCTTAAAACGCTGTCGCATATTAGTTAACATGAACGCAGAAAATAATTTCTGTTCAATAAATGCTTCAAAAACGAAGTCAAAACTTCTAAGCAAGACAAACATACATACATATATACCCTTAACACATACGTTCAGTCCATTAGAAAAAACCACCCTGCAGTAATTCCAACTACTCTCCAACTACTCCCCAACTAGTCACAAAAATACCAGGACTACTCCCTCTTAATTTGCCAACCAATGCTTTGAACTGTCTTTTTTAACGTTGAGCTGTCATTGGAAAATAACTAGTCACAGTTTTTGCTCATATGAACTAGACCTGGAGTATATACAGTTGGGCCAATTTTTGGTCAATTTGTTTTTTTGCACATTTTATGAAAAAAAAAAAAATTATTTTCTCCTCTTTGTTTTGTATTTATTTTTCTCTTTTGTTTTTTTTTAAATCTTTTCTTTTTCACTACTTTTTTAATTTTCTCGCCTTGACCGAGCCTCGAACCGCTGATCTCTGGGTTGGTAAGTCAGCGTCTTAACCATTACGCTAAACAAGCAAATTTAATGTATTGATCAAAACGCTCATTTGAGTTTTTGGTTGCTCAAGTTTTTGTGGAACGCACGAGTAGAATTTTTACTACAAAAATTTTTTAATTGAAAAATACATATTAAAAAAAAAGATATAATAGAAAAAAAAATACTTAAAAATTTAGCGAAACATTTTTTTATTTCAAAATTAACTATTAAATAAAATAAATTAAAATATAAACATAAAAAAAAACTTGGTAATAAAAAAAAAATTATTCTCACCCGAGCCAGGGATCGAACCCCAACCCATGAGGTCGCTGAGCGATAGTCTTAACCGTCCAGCTAACTACCTTTCGGTGGCACAACGATCAGAATGCGAACTTAAAGCAGACAATAACAATTTCTTTTCTACTTCGCAATCGAAGCACAAAGCGAAAGGAAATCCTGAAACTCACCCCCCATAGATCTCCGTAGATACATAAAATACTGTACATTTTGACTAGTCATATTTCGAGTAACCTCAGAGTACTCCTGTTTGGCAAATTGACCTCTTCATTACTGCAGGGCACGCAAACACAAATATATGGTGCAAAGGCGTTTTTTCTAACTTGCACACTCCTTCACATATATTTTCGAGCAGTATTCAAAGTAGGCGAAAAAAAATCATTCATAATTCTATTTTTACGCACGCGCCAAAAGCTATCCAACCAAATTTTAGCTCTTCAAACCGCTTCCAACTTGAAAGTCTGCAGCGGAACATGTTTGACCAAAAGGCGCCGATATGTACAACATGAGAGCCAAACCATAAAACCCATTATATTACCCTAATGGGAACTCTTTAGATTCTATACTCTTTGATATAACGTGATTGAATTTTCAAAATTCTTAGGCACTTCAAGGGGCTGGTGGACCACGCATATGACGTAGTGAAATATATTCCGCCCAATCGTGGAGAATGCCCCATTCTATATTATAAAATTGCAGCGGATTACAAATTTAATTAGACGCAATTATATATATCGCACCCTTGCTACTAAATCGGCACAATTCGAAATTTCGCATTTCTCGAAAATCATCAAATCTCTCTTAAAACTAAGGAGAAATAATATTTTTTCTAAACTTATATTAATCTCAATTGACTGCTGCATCAGTCAATATAAGCGTTAATTTTCTAGGTGTTGGGTTTCTTACCGAAAAATGAAATAGAACATCAAAAAATTGATTAAAAAAATTTTGAATTGTGTTGACTTATTACCCTGCAAGACATCCCTACCCGAAACACTAATACAGTTGAAAAAAATTTTATAAACACTAATACAAATAAAATAAAATGTTTAGGGTATGATATGAGTGAGAGCGAGTAGGATACAAGCCTTTGTTAAATTACGTATGCATAAAAGAGACGGCTGATGTAAACGGCTTTGTGCTATGCGAAAGTAAAGTTTTTCATGCTATAATACCGACTACTTGTTAAGAATTTTTTTTGGACTAGATGAAGCATCACTATGGAATAAAAATTGTTAAGTCGAAAGAATGTTTTTGGACTTGCAGCTCTTTACAGAATTTTATCTTTTTTCACAGCATTACTTAATTTTGAAGCTAGCCCTAAAATATTCTACCGTTAGGTAGGCTTGCCAAAAAGTGATACCTCTTTTCAAAGGAATGCCTAAGGCATTTCCGTGAGGCTTTCCATACACTTACCGAAAAGGCTGCCTGATAATACTACTGATATATACGTGATGTCTAACGAATTTTGTTGTTAATAGTATTGGGTATTTCACTCGTGAAACAGTCAGTATGCCTACCATGAAAAAGCAAACCAACTGTATCAAAACATATGCGAGTGTTCATATGAAAGAAAAGGATAAAATCTTACACGTACATTTGTTTCAGGTAGGTTTTTCACACTGCCCTTAAGGAGCTAATAGAATCTTTTTCATATTGACTACCAAAAAGTATAGTTAGCGCTATTAGTTAAATCTCCCGGTAATTAACAGGTAGTGTGTTTGCAGGGTAGCAAGAGTGCGATATATATATATAATTGCATTTGTTTCTATGTATATCGTTCGATACAATTACATATAAGTATAATTGCAGGCGATTAGAAATTTAATAGGACGGAATTATATATGTAATTGAATTTATTTTTTTTATCATTTGATACCATTACATATACATATGTATAATTGCAGGTAATAAAAAATATAATTGGACGTAATTATGAAAATATAATTACATCATACCCAATTATATATGTAATGCCTGCAAAATATAATTGGTTATGTGATACTTTTTTTCTGCATGTACCTACCATACATCCATCTATATAAAACAAAGGAACATTGAAATGACTTCTCGTTTTGCTTGCGTTGAAGAAAAGCATTTGCATTGAGAATTTAACGTTTTCAAAAGGCAAAATGTTTCCCGTGATTCCCGCAGAACATACTACATCAAACGTTGCACCCACCTGCTGATTGTCCTGCTCGACAGAGGAATTTTTTTATTGAAATTCGGCTTTTTGGAAATCTATAGCTAAAGCCTTTTCGAAAAATTCGCTTCCCTTAAGAAACAATAACTGGAAAAATCATCAACAAAGAAGTCATACATAAAGTTTTCAATTAAATTTTGCAAAGAATGCTTCAGCATTGGTGAGAACTTTTCAAATAAATGGGTGAAGTCCCACTTTGAGATTCCCGGCGATATTGGTACACTTACTGGAGTGAGAAGACCCAGCGCATCATTTGAATATATATACATAAGTAATATATATATACATATTATGTAAGTCTCTCCCAGTCCTTCAGCAGTTTGCCAAATATCAATGGAAAATGTTGAGTGTTTCTCAAGTCTGAACTATTTTTCTACATATGTACATATTTAATTAATTTGTGGGCTCAGCAGGAAGCTGGTCAAACCCTTTTCCAATCGGGATCATTCTAGGGGTCCAAATTGTCTGCGCACAAAATTTCGACTTGTTTGGTTCAGTCAGCCGTTTCGGTAGAGATTCGCCCGAAGGTGGAAAAACGGACATGTCTAAATCAGTGCTGCCCACCACGACCACGACCATTGGCACACATTTTTCGCATGTATTCGTGCCTGAGCGTGACATATGCACTGAAAGAATTGTTTGAAGCGTAAACAAGTAATGATTTTTCATGTTTCTTTGTCTTTTGTTATGTGGTCACATATCACTCAATGAATTTGTACAAAGTGCTTCCACTAAAAAACAAAAAAAAAAAAAAAAAACAACAAAAAATCCTTGCTGCACAGTCGCTAATTTTGAACGTGTACGCAAAATTAGGGCTTGAGTTCCTCTTACTAATAGCATGTCGTCACTATAGCCCAAATTACGTAATTTCAGCTTCCGATCCTGATCAAGAGTATATACATATGTAAACCTATATGTATTTATAAGTATAAAGACTGCTGAAAATGAAATCGGTGCTAAAAAGGATTCCCTCTAAAGTGCTCCCACTGTAAGCCAACAGCACATTTTCTGAGCATCACTCAACTGGAACTGAAGCAGTATAATTAAATGAATATGTCATAAAATTCAATGCAGTATAATTCATTACAGACAAGCATGTAGGGTGGAGAAAATTAAAGAGCAAGAGAACCACTGGAAAAGGGCAAAAAGCACAAAAATAAAACACACACACACGAGAGCACAATCGCACGCACCGACATAATTAAGCAATGAACGTGCAACACTAAGCGACACGCTAAAAACAAAAAAAAAAACAATTAAGAAAGCTTAAGTCGGTCAAGCCCGACTTTGAAATACCCAGCGTCCCGACATTATGAGCGCACTATGTTTTGCTTTTCTATTTGTGGGCGTGGAAGTGGGCAGGTCACATTAATTATTTTCCTACACCTTTCATTCGCCTTGGTCAACCTATGTTGCGAATTTGAAGCTTCTACGCCTTTTACTTCGGAAGTTACGAAAATTATACATTTGTGGGCGTGGAAGTGGGCGGGCCACATTAATTATTTTCCTACACCTTTCATTCGCCTTGGTGAACCTATGTTGCGAATTTGAAGCTTCTACGCCTTTTACTTCGGAAGTTAAGAAAAATCTTCATTTGTGGGCGTGGCAGTGGGCGGACCACATAAAACTTTTTCCTACACCTTTCATTCGCCTTGGTCAACCTATGTTGCGAATTTGAAGCTTCTACGCCTTTTACTTCGGGAGTTACGAAAATTATACATTTGTGGGCCTGGCAGTGGGCGGACCACATAAAACTTTTTCCTACACCTTTCATTCGCCTTGGTCAACCTATGTTGCGAATTTGAAGCTTCTACGCCTTTTACTTCGGAAGTTACGAAAATTATACATTTGTGGGCGTGGCAGTAGGCGGGCTGCATAAAATTTTGTTCCTACAGCTTTCATTCGCTTTGGTCAACCTATGTTGCGAATTTGAAGCTTCTACGCCTTTTACTTCACAAGTTACGATAAGCCCTTATTTGTGGGCTTATTTGTGGGCGTGGCTGGAGGAGGGCGGCGTCCATTTTTTTCCAGGATATGTCCCTTTTTGTAGTTTACCAGTACACCAAATATCAATGGAATTTTACTGAAAACACAATAAATTCATTTGTGGGCGTGGCAGTGGGCGGATGTCTCCCATTTTTACTTAGGATCATACTTGAACTAAATTTCGACTTCATTGGTTCAGCCGTTTCGGAGGAGATCCGACCACGGACGGACAGACAGACGGACGGACGGACGGACGGACGGACGGACGGACGGACGGACGGACGGACGGACATGTCTGAATCGATTCAGTTTTTGATCCTGATCATTTCTATATATAATATATTCTATATCTCCGGAGCTTAATTCTCCCTGTTACAAGATTCGCACAAAACTAATATACCCCGCTTACGCTGGGTATAAAAACACGTCGACAGGAGCGAAAGGAGCAGCAGCTGAGTCAGCACGAAAATTGCTATCATTGCCATTCCAAACACACAAAAGTCATTTGAGCAGACAATGGATATGGCATTAATGCGCATTAATGTTGAACAACTGAATTCGCATGGAAGAGGACAACGAATTCAGCGACACGACACGACATGAGTCGGGACGAGACAAGATGGGGCGCAGCTGTAGCAGGCCCGCGTACCGGATGATCCTTACAATGCAGTTCGCACGGTAACCTACATTCCAAAAAGAATCCAACCGAAAACATATCTCAAAATTGATTTCACATGTTGCTCCAAGAGTTCGGCATCAGCTTCATTTTCGTCTTCGGCATCGCCCTCGCCAGCGTCGTTTTGTTTCGATGCTGCCCTGCTGTGGCAAATAACTTTGGTTCATCCATTTTACTTCAAGAAGATATATTAGTGTACATCGTTAAGCTAAAAACAAGGACTCTCTTCGATTGCCATCAATGACCGAGACATGTGCGGCCCGGACTCATTACACAGATTCAAGATTGAAATTCTTCTTTCGACTTAACTTCGCTTGTTTTGTTTATTTATTTATTCCTTTTTTTTGTTTCGTTTCGTTTTGTTTTGTATTGTTTTGTTTTGTTTGACCTAATAAATGATTTTTATTGCTGTTGCTGTTCTTTTGTTTTCGGGAATGATTTTTTTGTTTCCTTATATTCCACCTCTTTTTGCGCCAGGGAAGGGGTGTAAAAACAGTTTGACTTAATGCTTGTTCAAAGTCAATTTGGAGCTACACTTTTTTTTGTTCTCCGTTCTAAGTTATTCATTCATTGTTTTGCGCACTTTGTCACGTAGTAGGAAATTGTGTCGGAATATCATAATTTAGTTCATTAACTTTTCATTCCTTCAAAAGGAGGCAGAGCAGTTTCCGAAAGAGCGAGAGAGAGAGAGAGCAGCAGAAAACATAGCATGCTTTCGGGCGCAACCGTCTGTCTGTCTGTCTTGGAATGCGTGCGACGGAAGTCTTCCTGTACGCAGCCAGTCAGGAGTAAAATTATTTACGTTTATTAAATAGAAGTGATTTTCCTATTCCGACCGAGTAAAGTTCACTTATCAAAATGATTTATTCATTCCATATTTCGGTCAGTTTGAAAATCTTTCCTATGCTTTCTGGGTTCGCTCGAAATTAACTTTAATCAATTGAAGTGGCTATTTATCGTAAATCCTTAAGTCGACTAATTGAAACAAGGAAATCCATTAATAAAAATTGATATTTGCAATTAGAAAATAAAGGCAACGCTTTGCAAATTAAAAAGCATTTATTAATATTCGGCATGTTGGTCTCTGTGCCGCAGTTAGTTGAGATGCCAACTTGCGAAGCGGGAGGCTCGGGGTTCAACTCCCAAATAAGATCGTGGATGTTTCTGTCGTTCTCTGTTTCGGTTTTTCGTCGTTTTCCCATTATTCGTGGTATCACAACGGGCCCATGTGGGGCGTAAGTGTATCATCCGTAGAGACAGCCACACTAACCTAACCTAACCTAATCTAACTTAGCCTAACCTAAACTAACCTAACCTTATCTAACCTAATCTAACCTAACCTAACCTAACCTAACCTAACCTAACCTAACCTAACCTAACCTAACCTAACTAACCTAACCTAACCTAACCTAACCTACCTACCTAACCTAACCTAACCTAACCTAACCTAACCTAATCTAACTTAGCCTAAAACTAAACAAACCTAACCTTATCTAACCTAATCTAACCTAACCTAACCTAACCTAACCTAACCTAAGCTAATCTAACCTAACCTAACGTAACTCATTAACGACTGACCCTAGATTCCGTTGTCCGATTTTTACAAAACTTAACACAGACATTACTTATGGTGTTTATATTGACAAAAATTTTTATTTATTTTGTCCTTGCCACCCTGAGCTTGCAGGACATGGGTATTTTTCTACCCACTTCGATGTTAAAGGGTTCTAAATGAATTATTTTTTTTGCAAAGTGTGTCAATAAAAACACTTCTTCGTTCCGATTAGATGAAAAATCGTAAAAAAGAAATCAGTCAATTGTTGGTGTGTGTAAAAAGGGACTTATGAGGGACATTCCAGAAAAAAATTCGATTGTTTTAAAAATTTTTGAACATTGCAAATTTTCTGAAATTCGACTCGTGAACAACCCCTCTAAACATGACTCTATATAACCCCAAAATATTTTTAAAGTAGTCTGATCTCTCCTCTACCTACACATTAAATCCAATTTAAGATACCTTTCACCTACCTCAAGCTAGATTTTTTTTTTTAAGGGCTTAATTTATGGGTATTTAAATACCCATCCGCCGTTAATGAGCTAATCTAACCTAGCCTGCCTAACTTTCATAGAGTTCTCAGAAAAATGACCAGTTTTTTGCAGTTTCGTGCAGTACGGGAACAGATCCTCTTTTTGATCCCATGGTCCGAGGTTCGATTCCCCCCCACAGGCGAAACGGAGTGTCATGTTCCAAGTCTAGCACAGGTTTTTCAAAAACTCGCATGTAAGGGACACACTACATAAAAAAGACACATAAAAACACAAGAAAAAATCCCTCGTGATATCACAACGGGACGGTATACGGCCTAGGTGGCAGCCACTCCAATATACATACATATCGCACACTAATCACTAAATCGGCACAACTCAAAATTTTTAATTTCTCGGGCAAACGGCCAATAACTCTCGACGCCTGTAAAAACGATTTCCTTTCCACATTTATAGTGTTCCTAAATAATTGCAGAATCAATTAATATCAATGTTAATTTTCCAAGTGTTCCTTTTCCTGCAGTAAAATCTTGCCGAACATGAAAAAATTGATTGAAAAAATTTTGAATTGTGCCGGTTTAGTGATTAGTGTGCGATATATAGAATTGGGAGTACTTGGACGTTGAGAATGCTACAAAAATTTTTACTGTTAATATTTTTTTGTCTTAATCATCATATATCCTTTTATTCGTTTTAAAGAATTCTTATTGTATTTGGCTTTCCTTTTTTTTCTTCGGAAAATTGGCTCTTTATGTTCAACTGGGAAAAAAGCAAAACATCCGTTCGTAAAGTGTGTGTGAAGATTTTTTTTTTTTTTTTTGAACTAAGTCCGTCTTATATGCAAATATATTTTGATGCTGCCAGACGCTAGCGATTTGTCATTTTCTTTTTTCGGTTTTTATATATTTTTTTTAAATTTTTTTTTGTTTTTTTGTTGTTTTTATTCCAAAGCCTTTAGGAATGCCAAATAAAAACGATAAAGACAGCAACGGAAGAACCAAAATAAAAAGAAGAAAAAAAAAAAAACAAAAATAAGGAAGAAAATTCGTTGCCCAAAGGCAACGCCGAAAGCAACTAAACAAAACTCTTTGATATCCACGATACCATCAGTGTTGATCCGCCTTATGCAAATCACATGCGACACTGTTACACAGCTACTTGCGAGCCGGTGTAACCCTCCTCGCGTCGTTCGCACCGACAAAATCGTGTTTCTTACACCGATGAAAAACGAGTGCGTTCACCACTTAATTCTGCTGTCATGTAATCTCAAGCATGATGGAAATCATTTGCGGAGGCTATGCTGCCGCCAAAAGCGGTTTAAGTTACACGATGAAATCGACACCAGGACACGTGCGCCAGCTAATGGCTTCGAATTTCATGAGCATGTACCAGCCGTGCATCGAGCTGAGTGAAGCGGCGAACCGCGGCGTGAAGTGTAGTGGAGTGCCTATCCATTTCAGCAGTTACTTGCGAATCAATTCACTTTGGTGCAAGCGAGCAAGGACATTTTCCGCGGAAACAATTCCAAAAACACAAAAAAACAACAAAAACAACAAAAAGAAAACGAAAATAAAAAGAATATAAAGCAAATCAGGTTAAAAAAGAAAATGGCAAATCTAAATATAGAGTCAGGGACGTAAATTGACCTCGAACAACATAATAATCCTTATCATTCCACTTGCCGGCTGACATTTGTTGAATAAGCTCTAAATGACTTGTCTCTTCTTGCACTTGAAAGAAGAAGACAAAAAAAACAACAATACAGTAAGGGTGTTATATGCATTCAAGAATGCCGGACAATACAGCACCCGACAAAGATAAATCAACTTTGTAACATATATACAATACCTACTTTTGAATATTTCTTTAAACAGTTACCCAGCAGAAAATGTCGCTATAGACACGGTGGCGTTTCTCTCTCGACTTTGTCATTGGGTACAGCGACCACTTGTACCCAGGCAATGCATTACTGCGATAGACATTTCCCTTACATGTCAATGCTTGTCAACAGGAGACCGTAGTACTGTCTCTCGGATTTTCAACAGGAATTGCGGCTTGCTATGTACCTAGCAAGGTAATCTCCTATAGACATTTTGTACTGCCATGGGTATTGAGTGTCAACAGAGCACAGAAAAATGAAACAAGCGAAACGATCTTGTGACTGCTGCATGACATATTGATACAAAAATGCTATACCCGATGTCCACATTATTTTTCTAACCCCGCAACGAAGAAACGCTATAGACATTGCTACCTGTTGACATACCTTCTACTAGGGTATATTGAAACGATATCGCCAATGCGAAATTCGACCCCTGCTGCTTTCTGCTGGGCTAAAGCAACACCACCAATACTAACACCGAGGCTCGTATGTATGCATAAAAATGAGATGGATCTCTGACTTGAGCCAATCGAGAAAAATACCTTATTTAAAACTCATAGGTAAATTATTCTTTTTGCATATCATGCTAAGCCATTGCTCACAAACTCGAAAAAAAGATCTGATCTCATCTTAATGCATACGAGTCAAAGTTTTCTGAAGATTTTCAAGACCACAAAGGAACCATCATAAGCCGATTTTCTGTGCTTTTAGTTCCACAATTTCCCTACTTTTGAGACTTTTAGACCATTTCTTTTGATTTCCAAAACAATCGCTGAAGTTAGCCCTACATATGGTCCAATACAGTCTATGTTCGGACTTGATGTTACTCATGTCTCCGCCAATACGCACATCCAATTTAGTCAGAGTGGCTGTACCAATTTAATGTGTAAAAATTTCAGTTTACAGACAGACCGACAGCCTTTGATTGATTCTGATCGCTACACACAACCGCACACACGCAATATACCTTCTCTCGACAAAGAATGCTCTCCGTACCAAAAGCGAAGAACAAACAACAACAACAACAACAACAACAACAACAGAAACCAAAATGGAAAAGAAAATTTTATAAATACCAGCAAATGTAAAACGGACAAATAAAAACTAAAGACAAGGCTAAAAGGCAAAATAATCTGAAGGACATAACAAATTATGCTCTGATCATTCGCCGCCTGAATGCCTCATGGAGCTTAACTTTAAGTGCGTCCGCCATTAGGCATCTCTTGCACGGAACAATAGCTCTTCGCGCTAAAACAAATCCACTTTTATGTCATTACGACGTGCCACGCCGGACAGTTCACGCGACACCGGGCCGCACTACCAAATACCGCCCATGCCGCCCACACAGCCCCCCACCGTATATTTTAACTAGCATGGCGGCGTTTCCTGTTGATGGACGAATGTCATTCTCAAATGAATATTGATGATGACGGCGCTGAAGGAATTTTAAACGATATTTCCGCTGGTTTTTTTTTTGCTTTTTTGTTTTTTTTTTTTTTTTTGTTTTTTGTTTTTCTCTCTTCCTGTTGTCGTCTCCGTCTCTTTCGGGTCGTTTGACTTTGTTGACTTCTTCCATGGTTACAGCTGTCGAGTCAATGAGATTTCCATTGGTCGCTGGTGGCTCTATTAAATTGAATAAGCTACTTTTCTTTTTGGGAATTTCCTTTCGCTCCGTTCTCGCCCCCCATATTTTTTCTTTCTTTTTTTTTTTAGGGCAGCAGGCAGTAAAATCAGTGGTTTGAAATTTGATTAATTCCAATTCCAGCGAAACGTACAGCGATTTTCTCCAGTATCGAAGGGTGTCGTAGCAGAGTGCGAAAATTGAATGCTTAGACTCTATAAGTTGGCTTCAATTAACATTGTGGATATAATTTCGTAGTTTATTGAGTAGCGCATTAGAATGCATTATTCGGACTTTGTCTACAGCTCGATTTTCTTGTATATCTTATTGTGTATTTAATCATATGTACTTAACAAGACGAGCTTCAGTTGGGCAATGGTGCTTTCGTTAAATTCCACCATCTTGAATTATGAATAATTTTGAATGTGTGCTATCTTAAGCTATTAAGTATGTAGAGTAGCTCAGTATGCTAAAACAATCAAAAATGTTTCCTTGCTGAGAAATAATAATGTTATTCCCTTAAGGGGACATTCTGGTCTAGAATTTTTTGAAAATTGATTTTTTTTTATATATTTCGGAAGAATAGACTTTTAAGAATATGCTGGCAAAGTTTCGTGAAGATATTGACAATATTTGTTTTGCTACAGCCTTTTTAGAAGGTGGAGACAGCAGGCAGCGCGCTTGATCAAAGCAACTTTAAACGCGTTTATCTCAAAACTACTTTTTTTGACCTGGTGTGAATGAAAACAAAAAAACCATCGAACCGATTTGTCTGGAATTTTTATATATTATTCATAACATCAATGGCTATGGCCCGAACTAGAATCGAATTTTTATTTCAAGAACTTCATATTTTTTCATCAAAAAAATGGTCAAAAAAAAGGAGAGTTTTTGATGGTTGAAACAAAAAATTGCGCCATTTTGTCAATTTAAAAAAATTTTTTTTTATTCTGGTTCCTGCCATAGCCGCATTCATTCTGATTAATAACATATTTTTGTTTTTTTTTTCGATTACCAGAACTGCCAAAATCTTTCACACCACGGAGGTACTTTTTTAAAGAGGGTCCACTTCAACGCCATTTTTAAAATACAAAACAAAAAAAAAAATTACAACAACATTTCTTATTTTTTGTCAATGAAGAATATAATAAGCCTGCATACTTAGAAAATCGTTTTTTATTTGGCTTAATACCAAAAAAAAATCATGAAAATACCCTAAATTTTCGTGCTCTAGACCAGAAGGTCCCCTTAAAGGTGTATTTGCCTCGAAAACCTCGAAAATTCATGAGCCTCGAAAATGACCTCGTAAATTTTGTATGAAAAATTTTACACGCCAGCTTCGAAAACTTTCAAGTCAAATTGGTCGCGTATTTGGCTCGTATTTCGAAGCGTAAGTTGCAGTGTTGCCCTGAAACCAAAATTAAAACTACTAAATGCTCTACAATAAGAACACATTCTCAATATCAATAACAGCTTAATGTTTATTTTTATAAAAATGAACATTATAATAGTGAAAAATACTTTTGAGAAATAAAAATAATTTAGTTTAAGTATTTTCCTATGAGAAAACGAAACTTACAGAATAAAAAAAAAAAAAAAAATACGGAAAATAGCAGTGTTTTTGCATTTGAAATGGCCAACACTTTTTGAAAACAGCTGAAACAAAATCGAATGGAGAAGTAAGGTGGTAAGCAATATTATTCAATTTCAATAAATGAATAAAAAATATGTATATATTTTGCAGATATTGGAGGAAATATGTTAGGTCTTTCATATTGCTTCCTGCAATGAAAAAAAAATGTGTATGTGATGTCCTACAATCAAATAAGGAATAACATAACAAACCATCACTTAGCTCAACTATATCGAGCATGTTAGTCTTATTTGACCAAGCTTCCTAAATTCTGTGTTATAGGGCGGGTTTATTTGTCGACAAGTTTGAGGCAATTCAAAAGATTCCGAATTCCTTTTTCCTCCTACGCGTTTCGACTAGCTATGTAGTCTTCCTCAGGGAGTCTATTTTTTTGAGAATATATTTTTTTCACACATTTAAATTTTTTCAATACACTTCAGTGCATACAATTTTTATATTACAAAATGAAACCCTGGCCGAACTGTCAAATTTTTAAATTACACTAACTACAAAATAATGAATTAGTTTATATTTTTTCCGTGCAACATTTAAATCGATTGGGCTAGAGAATCTGCCGCCTCTTGGAGCTTCTGGGGAAAAGAAAATGACAAAAAATGTTTTGCATATTTTTCATAGAAAATATTTTGTGATCTCTTAGCACGGTTGAATTTAACGGCGCACAGTGGTTCGTCTTCATACATATCGCGGCAAAAAATATAAGGAGATGTCGTAGAGCTATGAATCTTGGCACCAAGTCTTTATTAGACATAATTAAGAAAAATATGAAGTTTCATCAAAATCGGCCACGCCCACCGCCCACCTCCCATACAAACCAAAATTTATTTTTAATATAAAACGTGTTTCTTTCGTTCAAATGTCACGAAATTTTGCATGTTGGTAATATTTGATTAAAGAAAGACATTCTGCAAAATTCATCCAAATCGGCCACGCCTACCACCTACCGCCCATATAACTCAAACCGTTTTTTCTCCATAAAACGTGTTCCTTTCGTCCAATTGACACGAAACTTTGCATGTTGGTAATATTTCATAAAAGAAAGACATCTTGCAAAATTCATCCAAATCGGCCACGCCCACCACCTACCGCCCATATAACTCAAACCGTTTTTTCTCCATAAAACGTGTTCCTTTCGTCCAATTGACACGAAATTTTGCATGTGGGTAATATTTCATAAAAGAAAGACATCCTGCAAAATTTATCTAAATCGGCCACGCCCACCACCCACCAATTCGATTTCAATTAGAGTAAGAGGTGTGTTTTAATTGCGCAAAATTTACTATTTTTTTTTAGAAAATAAATAGAATTGGATTCGACTGTAAATTCAAAGCTGAACCGCATATTTATTCATTAGATAACATGTCTTTAACAATGTCATCCAGTTATAAATGTTTTTTATTTGGTTGACGTCTTATATGACTAATATATGGGTCAGATGACACAAGGAGACGGTTAAAAACATCAGAATTTGTGGAAGTTCTGCTGAATTTTCTGGAAAACATCAACCTGTACTTCCTATAATCCTTATTTCTTGCTTCCTCAGCCTCTTCTGATAATTAGTTAATCGTTGCTATTATATTTCGGCTTAATGAATAGGAATGCCTAAAAGTATACTATAAATTTTTCAAAGATTTTTATTGCAATTGTCATGCATTTTTTTTTACAAAATTGATGATATCTTAAAAGTGCTAGGCTATGCCGGCCGTTTTTTTTCATTATATGTTAGAACTAACTAAAAGCTTCAATTTTTACCCTATTTGAAAGTAACTGCTCGTAACTCACATTAGTTCTATTCCAACAAAAATAGCAAATCCTGTATTTTTTGGAGTCATTTTCATTTCCGCATAACTTTTAAACCACTTATCGTATCTTACTGATTCCTTTGGTAATTTCATGAGTAAATGTTATATTTTATTATAGAATAAAATTTTTGGTACAGAAAAGATTTTATTTTATATTAATTCCGTACTCAATTTAATGAAAAACTTAGTCAATTATTACCCTTGCATGTTTATGTAACTTCCAACGGGTATACCAAGTACTAATATTACTTTTTGAAACAAAAGCTTATGGATTTCTCTTATTTGGACAATTCTCTACAAAACTGCATCATTACTTTTTCGAAATCATATGGTCGAAAAATTGATTTTTTGCCGCTGAAAAACCACTGTGCGGCGTTGCACACATGTTCCTTGAACGATTTTTCATTTGAAGACGTTTTCAATTCATCCGTAATAGCGGTATATTCGGATACAAGCTTAAATTTACCTACGTACATGCATGCAAATATGCTCAAGAAAGTGGATAAATATGCTCGAAATTATGCTTTTGTAAATCGGCTTTTATTCTCAAAAAACAATAAAAACTTATATGTACTTAAAAATGTACCTTTTTTGTTATAAAGATTACATAAAACCTTCAAGTGTTCAATCTAATCGAATCCAAATGACTATTACATTTTATGCTGATATGTTTTTTAAGATTTTCGAATGAAAATGATTTTCGCCGTTCACCAAACACGATATTGTGAGAATAATCGCTAGACATCCATAGAGGTGGTTGGCGTGTATCTAAACATTGATATTTCAGCTGGTGAAAGGTTTCTTACGTCGGCATTGTTTTCAGGCTTTCCATCAAATATTACGTATATCTCTTATATTTTTAAGAGTTTGGAACCCAATATCCCGGGCAAGAACGGCATTAAACTTATTTTCGAATTCCTTACGTCGACGACGGCTTAATTTAATATGAACAGTTGCAATGATTTGAATACTTTGGCTAAGTTCTAAGCCTTGCGTCTCTAGTTTCGTTATTGCATGGACAATGCTATTAAATTTTGTTTTAATATACAGTAGTTTCGCTATATAAGAAACTCGTATATAAGAAAAAACCGCCTTTAAGAAACTGTTTACCAAAACCAAAAACTCTTTTTGTATGGAACAAATTTTGATAGAAGAAACTTGCTTTTTGTCAAAAATTTAACACCCCTATTTTCAAATATCGCTAGTTTATATAAACATATAAGAAAAAATTTTCTGATAAACGGGTTCTTATATAAGAAAAAACCGGATATAAGAATGAAATTTCTTGGCAAAATCGACTTTCTTATATAGCGAAACTACTGTAAGCTTATTGAGGCCTTATGTCCTGCAGAGCAAAAATTGCTTTTGATCTTCCAATGGACCAAATTGTGTAAGGCTATTTTAAGTAGGTTGTGCTATTTTACTGTGCAAGCAAAAACATACTAATTTAACAAAAAAACAATTTACAAAAACAATGCAACGTGATATCGGTACAAAATCTAGTTCATCAGAAGCTAGATGTTCCAAAGCTACAGTGGATAACGAAAAAGTTGCAACTATTACGTTTTATGTAGCAAGAAGTTCACAAATAAATTCAACTTCCATTTTGTGCTATTTATGTGATCATGGCTGTAAATAAATAAATAAAAACGAAAAGGTTATTCAACCCAATGATTTAAAAGTAATGAGATATTTTAATGAGTTCATAATTTATTTAAACACAATTTTATGTGTTAACTCCTTGACTGTCGCACTTCAAATGACAAACTTTATTATTCCACTTTTTGTTCTCTGCATTTCCACGAAAATGTACAGTTTCTTATGCTTTTATGCGTTGATAAGAAAAAACTCAGGAATAGTAAGGCAAAAATTCGGCGATAGCGGACCGAGGAGTTCTTCAGAACTTGATGATTGATTTTCTTCTGAACCATAAAACACAAAAAATGAAAAAAAAACAATGGATGAGATTTTCAAAACTTTTCGGTCCGCTTTCGGCGAATATTTGCCTTACTATTCCTGATATTTTTCAACATAAAATTTCTCACTTATTTCATCGACGAATTCTTACAAGAATAAATTCATGCAAGACCCAATTGCCGACTGGGATGGTATGTAATACTATGTATGCGAAATGAAATGCTTATCTCCTATCGATGTCGTCCGTGTGAGGCGGAATATGTAGATAGTCCTTGTGTAATTTCACGTCATTTCAGTGGAAGTTTAATTTTGCTAAGTGCTTCACTTCGGAGCGTTTGCATTCATTCGCAGCATCACGTGTGCATGCATGACGGCAACAACATTGGCAACAACATGAGCAACACAATCGAGAGCGGCATCGACATCGATCGAGTGGAATCCACTGATGTACAGCGGATATTAAATACGACTATACCCACACAATGACACGCACTCACGCTCACAAGCACACGTAAGCAACTCGAATGCCTGTTGAAATGTCAGTGATTAAAAGCGCATTATTTTCCTATGATCGACAGATTAAGGTTTGAGCATTCCTGATGAATCCACATTACACCAAGTCACACTGAACGACTATCAATCCAATTTAAAGAGAATTGTTTTGAGTTAACGTAATTTCTTTTTTTTTTGTTTTTTTTTTTGTTTTTGTTTTTGTGTTTTGGAGGGAAGCACTTTTGAAATCCTTTTGCTGTGGTCTGCGAAAAGCGCGGCGCCAGCACTCAACGCACTCAGCGTTGATTTATTTTGATTGCCATTCCAGCCATCCGACCGTCACAATCGTCTAATCCGAAGTGTCATCAATGTGATAGGCAAATAAATACCGCGCAAAGACCTCCCTGTTTGCCCGTTTGTTTGCCTCCATGACCACTGCGCGGTCGGTTGGCCGGGGTCGTGGGCCCGGCAGGCATTTACATCATTATTCCTCTTGACAGTCAATTCTTTAAATATTTCTTTCTTTTAACGATTTTATCATTATTTTTTTTATTTATTTCTTTATTTATATGTATTTTTTATTCGATATCATAGCAAGGAGAGGAGGGAGTGTTTTTTTGCGGTTCATGTTTTCATTTTTTTATTATGAATATTCAAAAGACTTCGACTTCAGTGGTGGATATTAGTTATCCTAAG
>CM035806.1:173146007-173158211 GCA_020466095.1 Chlorops oryzae | reverse complement strand
GATTCTCAAAAAGTTTAAATTCCACCACAGAACAACTGATATGAAATATTCAGTGATATCATAACTAAAATTGCTCGATACATAACTAGTGGCTCAATACTTATGACATATCGTCGTCCCGGAGTTATCTCCTCGTATATCACAAAATCAAAAAAATTGAGATAAGCACGTTTTCCCGCGTACTTTTTCAAGATCTATCCATCTGTCGAGTCTCCAGGTTGCTATACCATATAGTTTACGAGATATTTGTGAGCTAAATAATTGTATATCCTTTAAAATGATAGTTTCTACGCGTTAAACATCGTATATCCATATTTTGTGGATATACTATGATTTATATATGAAATTGGCGCAGTAAAAAGTTGTTGTGTTATCTCATCGTAACAAAAAAAAATTTTTTTAAGAAACATTTTTTTATGTTAATTTAAAATAAAAACAAGTAAAGAAGTTAACATCGGCTAACGATTGCACACATACCTTTCCTCAGCCTGAAATATGTTAAAACATTACCTTAACAAAAATTCCTGCCGTTCCTAGCTTGGATATCTATTTAAACCTTCTAAGACTCGAGATTATTATTAAGCACAAAATTTTCGCGGATGGTGAGCATGGTCCAAATTTTAACCGTTAGAGGACATTTTGTATAGCTGCGAAATCCTCAATTCAAAATATGAAAATAAAATTTTTGCTAGTTTCGCGAATGGTGTCATGGTCAAATTTTAACCGTTAGAGGACATTTTGTCTAGCTGCGAAATACTCAATTCAAAATAGTGAAAATTAAATTTTTGCGAATTTCGCGGATGGTGGTCTTGATCAAATTTTAACCCTTAGAGGACATTTTGTTTAACTGCGAAATACTCATTCAAACTAGTGAAAATCAAATTTTCGCGAATTTCGCGGATGGTGGTCTTGATCAAATTTTAACCCTTAGAGGACATTTTGTTTAGCTGCGAAATACTCAATTCAAAATAGTGAAAATCAATTTTTGCGAATTTCGCGAAATGTGGTCATGGTCAAAATTTATCCATAATGGACTTTATTTGGCGGCAAAATACACAATCAGAAGAAGCAAAAAAATAATTTTTGTATTCAGATATGAGAATAAGAGAAAGAGTGTTTTTTTTCTATTGTGTAGGATGATGACCATAGTTTAGCGATGTCGCAATTTTTTTTCAGCGAAAGCTTAAGTCTACATAGTAGCTATACCCACCAAATTTCAATAAGCGGGATGTATAGTAAAAAAGTTATCCAGGAAAAACGTTAAAAATCGTGATTTTTGAAACTTCTGAACCACTTCCCACGACCCAAGAAGGGACTACGAAAAAAATTTGTATGCAGTTTTTCGGACATTTACCTGTTGAAGTCCATGCCAAATTTCAATATGATATCTTTCATGGCTTAGGAGTAAACTACGAAAAACAAAAGTGTGACCGACAGACAGACAGACAGACAGACAGACAGACAGGCTAGACGATTCCTCTTGTCACCCTGATCAAGAATATATATATATGTCTATATCTACCGCGACTCCTTTGGTATGTTTTACATACACCGTGCCAAACTTAATATACCCTTTCCTTCGGAAAAGGTATAAAGATTTATTCGTGTGAAAAAAAAAACAAAAAAGCAAAAAAAAAAAAAAATCTCATAGTAACACTCCTACAAAAATTTTTCATTCTGAAAATCAGGCGCGTACGCAGAAAAAAATTTCGGAGGGGGTTTTGATTTTCAAAGAAGGAACATACATGTGCACGTATGAGCAATGTTTATTTCTAATACGAAGCGTAATGCCTAGATGAGGAAAGTAAGTTAACTCATATAACAATTTCCTGTTTTTGAAAAGATTTGTAAAGAGTTAAATAACAAAAGTCTTCAAATTCCGAAATTTGGGGGGGGGGGGGGGGGGGGGGGGGGGGGGGGTGTTGAAACCCCTAAACCCCCCCCCCCCCCCCCTGCGTACGCGCCTGCTGAAAATAGTGTGGAATTCTTAATATAATATAACAAATTGCATTTCTTTAAAATGTTTAACGTCATCTTGTAGCACTACAAATCACGCCGCTCGATCAAGCGCTGTAAATACGTCCTCACGCTTATTGTTCCTTTAAAAGAATACTATAAGATGCTTTTGAATTATTTTTCTTGGTTTGTGTTATTGTCGGGCTAGACCGATTATAGATTCCTGACTTGTTCAAAGTCAAATGGAAATGAGTGCAAAACAGCACAACAAAGCTAATGCAGGTACTTCAGCTCCTTAAAACAAACGTGGAAGGTACAGTTTCGTTGTACCAACAACAATACCCATATCAATTCTTTATTTTGTAGCTTAGTTGATTACATAACGTATAATAATTTAATTTCCCCAACAAAAATAAGAATTCGAATTTTTTTTTAGAAATTTTTTTTTAGAAATGTTTAGGTCACGGAAAAAGAATAAGAAGAGAAATGTGTATCATTTAAATAGGCACGTTTTTAAGGTATCAGGTATGACTTTTGAATGCTACCTTTAATGTATAAAAAAAAACATTTCGCTATTTGATGCAGTGGCAAGTCGTTTTTCTCAGGAAATGCGGAGTTAAGTAATTTTTCAACAATAAGATTATGATTTGGACTCCTTTTTCTATTTTTAAATGGAAAACGGATACTTAAATAACAAATTTCCTATATGAACGCATTAAAAAAATTTTTGTTAAGTCGATTTTCGTGTCAAAACAAATAAAACAAAAAAAACATTATCAAATTTTTATTAATTCATTTGCTCGTATATCCACTTTCCAACACAGGTTGCCAAAAAAGTGGCGTATACGATGAATTGTCAAAAATTCTTGGAATGAAAAAAACCCTATAACTTAAAGAATTTTCGAAGTAACTTTAAATTAATGATCAGAAATAATAAAAAGTAAAGCATTTTATATAAGGAAAACAGAATCAACGATTTCCAACGAGCCATTTTTTTTATATACCATGTTAAACTTTAAACTTCAATTTCCCAACAAAAGGTTGATTGTGATATACGAGGAAATAACTCCGGGACGACGATATAATGATAAATAAATGCATAAAATATATATTGTTGGATCTCTTCTGAATGAAAAGGGTACAGAATTGCATAAACTATCATGAAAAAACTTAAAAAGTTTTACATTAAAAAGAAAACATAAAAAAATTTCATCGCAAGTATGTTTAGTTACAAAATTTAGTGAATACTCAAAAAGTTATAGCATCACTAGTTGACCACGGAATTCGGTTGTTGTTGTAAGTGAGAGACGTAATAATATGCCCATGCTAAATGGATGGCTACCGCATCTCATCGATTGTGGTATCATCCATCGCCGGATGGAGCTGGAAGGATTCTTTGCAATGTTGTTGTGTTGTTGTTGTTGTTGTTGTAATTGCATTCACTTAACTTTTCAATTAAAATTAATAAAAATTAATGGAATTCTCGCGTAATATATTTTCCTCCTTAATGAGATTAACGCTTCGTTATTTTAATGCACGAGATTGAATCTCACAGCGCACTTCTCTCCCCCCTCTCTTACTCTCTCTCTCTCACCTCTCCTCTCTTTCCTGTTCATCCCGATCCGATTCATATTCTTAATGCACAAATACTCGTAAAATCTTAATTAAAATTGCTACAAAGAAAAGCATAAATGGAGTCGTGGCTCCGAAAGTAGCAGAAACTGAAATGTCAGAGAATTTAATTAACTTCTAGTCCAGGATATCTTCTTTTTATTTCATTTTTTATTTTATTTTTTCTTTAGTTTTCTTTCTTTTATGTAATTCGTCTACGATAGATGGGCTGCCGACTCTCTCTCTCTCTCTCTCCCCTCTCTCGCTATCTCTTTCTCTGTGACGAGTGCACGCACAGTCCACCGGCAAAGTCGTAGCCATTAGTATTGCCTGCCTCGCCTCCCTCGTCACGTCTCCTCACCTCTCGTCTCGTCACGACTAACTTGAAAAATAATAAATTAAAGCACCGAAAAAGGACAAATTGCCATTAAGATGGATAAAAACGAAAATCTGTGGCTTCGTTCAGCAGCGGCATTTAGCTGAAGCTGAAGCTGACGATGACGCTGACGATGACGCTCACGCAAACGCTAAATCCTGGTGGGTATCTGCTTCCTTTCATTCGCCAAACGGATGGTGAAGAAGGTATTAAAGGCGGACAAGTGATAACCACCGAACCAGCGAAGAACAACAACAAAGAGTATCCACTTTTGTATATCCCTTTGTTGTTAGCAGGACTTTTGCGCTTTATCTACTTCGACCCTTGAATCGTAAGTGGAACCGATATTTTTAAGCCAAAAATAGAAAGGAAGAGAAAGACTGGAAACCGAAACGACGATTGTGAGATAAACGATTTTATAAGGACCACGCAAAAGGAACAAGGACGTATGTATGTATGTATTAGTTTGCCAGCAACACACGGGCAGTCGCTTGGCCGGTTTATCCTTTCATTTGAGATCAGTTTCACAATTTATGCTTATTTATGTGTATTTTTTATTGGAACTGGCCTTAGCGACAATAAATTAAAGGATTCCAGCCCAGCCCAGCCCAGCCAGATGCCATGCAAGCGAACTCGTCGTTTATCCTTTCGGAATGTTCGGCAATAACAATTTATCGCATCCAGAAAGAAAAAGCGATTCACAAAACACCCAACGACGAACATAACGGCAATATAAAGGACAAAGTCACAGTTGAGTGTTCTCACCTGTCCTGCCAATATTGATACAAAGAGACATAAAATAACCTTACGTCGAATGTCCTTCGTCGTCGTCGTCGTTTGTTGCTTGCATCGACTCGAATTTAAAGCACAACATGCGGTTTTAGACCCCGGGTACAACTAATTCTGCCTCTTTCCTCCTCCTACTCCTCCTGCTCAACGTCCTCCCCCTCTTTTCTTCTGCGCCTTTCGTCGGCCACGGGACTGTCCCTGGCACTAAGTATTCTGCGGCTGATATCAATCCGGCAAATGCTCGGTGTGGAATCCAGCCATCGAATGGCCGCAAAATGCCACAGCCCCAGCGCATCAGTTAAGTGCGGTTTATGGTGCAGAAATAGTTTTTTTAAACTGAAACTCAATTGGCACTCATTGCGGTTGTCGTTCCAGTGTCAGACATTTCATTTGCCTGATGCGATTCGTAATTACTTACATACGTGCGGTACCGCAAGGCACGGCACGGTGCGGCACGGTCCTTTTGCCCAACGAAGACGAAGATGAACACGAACAAGAAGGAATGTCGATCTTAAGCTTTTTATGAATGCAGCGATAAAAATTTCCTTCCTCCCTTCATTCGAGAAACACTTAAATATTCACACACACACAAACACGTACTCACATCCTCGCACGTATGACATCTGTCGAATAGTGTTTGATCTGTCCATTTGTGCGATATGGGACGTTTAATTGTGCTCGACAGTGCCGAATTAAATGACGTGTGCCATCAATTTCGATAAAATTATACGCACAAAATGATTAATACCTTGGATGGACCTTGCATCGTCGGAGGAAAATATATAACTTCATGTGTGCGTGCGCCGTAAGGTGACCATCTGTTTGAAAAATTTTTCATTCAGGTGTCAAAAAGTGAAAATTTCTTCACTCGTACAACAATTATTTTCGATTTTTTCACGACATCTAGATTAGTGTTGCAACGGATAGTGTTACTGGTAGATAGCTGGTGGATAGCTGGTTACCAGGCCGGATAGCCGGATATCCGGCTGCCGGATAATTAAATTTTTTTAAAAATATATTTTTCGGTTTAGTAATGATTGTTTCGAGCGGTTGCAACGAACTCCAATAAAAAATCTCTAAAAAGGAAAATTTCTGTGAAAATTTTAGCAGAACTGCATCCGTTTCCTCCAATCGCTCCTTTTTCAAATCTTCATTCGAAGTACAAAAATATAATAAGCAAATGTCTAATGTGAGTTTCCCGGCGGCTGAATATAGATGGTATCCGGTATCCAGCCGGATAATAAATTTAAGGCCGGATAAGCCGGATAGTGGCCGGATATCCGTTGAAACTCTAATCAAGCTGCATTTTTCTTATGGAATATGGCCTACATATTGGTTTTTGGGGAAAAAATTTTTTTTTGAGGGACCACTGCAGCCTTTTCGAACAGAACTCGACAATGCATCCGATCCGACTTGAAGAAATTATCCCCCGAATTTGGGAAAATTAACCCTTCTAATACTTTTTTCTATTCTTAAAGTTTAAAGCATAAGAAAATACTGTATTTTTAGAGAAAATTAAATTAAATTTTTTCTCTCAACGTGAGCTAAAAAATCGATCGAAAACCGATAAAATTTTTCATTTGAACTTGATTTCTTACCCAAAAAAATGAGATATTCGATTTCAAAATCGATGGATAAATGGAAAAGTAACAATTTTATAAGAGAAGGAGTAAAGGAGTAAAGGTCATGTAAGCAATGAAAATTGCTCAGTTACGCTTTAAAGTATGCAAGGTTTTTTTTTTTTTTTTTTTTTTTATACCTACGACTGACTTTGAAAAACCGTTATTTTCTTTGCTTATTGAGTCCTAAATGAGTCATTTATGAATCCATATTCGGAGTGTGATCTCCGTGAATACTTATTGACTGTATGAGAAATGAAAAAAAAACCCATACAACTAAAAATATTGAAGCTAAAGGGTGCCCCAATAGTAATGATAGTTTTTCCAATAGCGATTACTTGACAGATACAAACGTCATCCAGCCATCAGAATATTCAGAAAGTTTTGCCAATTTTCACCATTCATCGTTTCACGCTTCCCGAACGCTTAGAAATCATAATATAAAAAAAAATATTTGCGAAATTCCGGTTCTGTTGTGAATACGCAACGTGAATTTCGTCGTGAAGTCGGCCTCATCATGGCTTCAGTGAGCAGGCAATTCGACGCACCGTGCCAAAGTTTGAGCACTTTTGGACTCGAAGAAGCCAACCAGAATGCGAACTGGTCAAATTGATGAAAACATAGTGTTGAAGATGATTCAAATCGTTCGTATCGACGCCGAGCAGTCTCAGAATAAGGCCTCTCCGCTGCTGAAGCACTGCCAGCGGTCCCGAGGTGGCCATTTGAATGATGTCTTTTTCCATACATAATGGCATGAATGTAGCTTCAAAATAAAGCCAAAACCAATTTGATATCTAAGACCGTTGTCGTTTTATTTGAATTTATTTTCCTATCGTTCTTATTGGGGCACCCTTTAGTTTCATATCGTGTACACAGAGAAGAAAATCAAACAGAAAACTGGTTAAATCAAAAGTAAAAACATACAAAACGGCTTCAACAAGGAATATTTTTAATTTAAAAATTTTTCTTGTTGAAAAAAGTAAATATTTTCCTTTTGAATCAACTATATTTCATGTTGAGTTGACATGAAAATTTTCAAAAATGGATTAAAATTTAAATTGTTGAACTAACCACGGACATAATTGAAATGACAAATAATTTTTTAAAATAAAAAAAAATTGCTAAAATACCTATGAAAGAAGAAATGTCAAAACAAATCGATTTAACGTTCAAAGCAAATGGCCAGAGAGCCCTTTGCTGATCCCCAAAAATAGCCATCGGATGGACTTCATCCGATTTTGTCACTCCGTTGTCGTGACTGCTTTCGCAATGCTTAAATTGTTCTAAGATGAATAAATATGTTATATGTGAAAATTTATAAACCAAATGAGAATTATACCGACCGCAAAGAAATTTAATTAAACATATTTCTTTTAAATCAACCTAAAATGTTGTTGACTCACCCATTTTCCTTTTGAAATTTTCGTTCTGCTCGAAAATCAAAGGGACTGTGAATAACAGTGCCGCCCCCCAGTGAGATTTCAGCGGCAAAAATAGGATTTTTTGACCATCCAATTTTATGATTTGTCGATTTAAATTAACTAAGAAAACTCTAGATAAGAATAATTCAAAACTGTTTTTTTCAAAAAACATAATTTTTTTTATATAAAAAATTAAGCTAAAGATAGAAAATGTTTTTTCTTCGAAAAATTAAAAAAAAAAAATTTCAAATTGGTTCCCATTTTTTTCGGGATTAAATCTACCACTGTTGCTATAAAGGTGATTTTTTATTAAAATTTGAGTTTGATATTTAAAAGGAATTAAAAATTGTGGCATTTTTTGAATATCGAAGAGGAGGTGGGCTATCAAAAATTCTACCTCGAAAATGACGCCTTTCCTTTTTTTCAATGGACAAAATGTTTATATGCTTTGTCCTTGCTTGTCTTCTAGTTGATAAAAAATAAAAGTCGGAGTCTGTTCTAATGATCTATGAAAAAAAATTTACCGCCCACTTACAATTGACTCGATAAAGTCCATTTTATGTAAAATTAACCGGGCCAATGTCTGGATATTAAGAAAAAAATCATTGCAATGTTAAGGATGATCAGTATTCATTAACGCTTTATTATAATTTCGATGGCAATGTTTATAAGAAATTAAGAACTACCTAAAAATTACAAAAACAAAAACATTATATTAAAATTTTTTGTTTAACGAATGTGAGAACCTACGAAACTATGATACTGAAAAGGCAGTTATCCAGTGGAAGTATCCTTAGGGGCTGTCAGATTTTGAACCATTTTTTGTATATATTCGTTTTGGAGTATAAAAAGTTGAGTTGTGTCATAGGACACCAGATAAGAACGAAGTTCATTATGGTATTTAAATGTTAGTAAATTATTTTGCAGCAAGGTTTTTCGCAAAACTCAATTGTTTTTATTAATCGAAAAATATATGTATACAAGACGGCTGTTTGTTGTTTTCAACTGTTTTTAACAAGCGAAAATGCGATACAGAAATTCTGCTTAGCTGCATTCAATTATTTTCCAGACAATTTTATGCACTTACGCGAAAAACGCACCTACCCGAAATTTTTTGCTGTATTTTGAGTAACATATCAGAATGTCTTTAACAAAACTTGAATTCTTAAAAGAACGCCGTCCAAAATATTAATTTTATTAACAACAAGTAAGAAAGCTACAGTCGGTCAAGCCCGACTTTGAAATACCCAGCGTCCCGACGTTATGAGCGCACTATGTTTTGCTTCTCATTAATGGGCGTGGCAGTGGGACGGCCACAAAATTATTTCCCTACACCTTTCATTCGCCTCGGTGAACCTATGTTGCGAATTTGAAGCTTCTATGCCTTTTATTTCGGAAGTTACGAAAATCTCCATTTGTGGGCGTGTCAGTGGGCGGGCTACATAAATTTTTTTTCCTACACCTTTCATTCGCCTTGGTCAACCTATGTTGCGAATTTGAAGCTTCTACGCCTTTTACTTCACAAGTTACGATAAGCCCTTATTTGTGGGCGTGGCTCACGGAGGGCGGCGTCCATTTTTTTCCAGGATATGTCCCTTTTCGTTGTTTACCAGTACACCAAATATCAATGGAATGTTTGAGTGGTTCGCAAGTTACAAGCAATTTTACTGAAAACACATTAAATTCATTTGTGGGGGTGGCAGTGAGCGGATGTCTTCCATTTTTAGTTAGGATCATACTCGGACCCCGATATACCTGTGTGCCACATTTCGACTTGATTGGTCCAGCCGTTTCGGAGGAGATCCGGACACGGACGGACGGACAGACGGACATGTCTAAATCGAATTTTTGATCCTGATCAAGAATATATATGTATATATTATATATATGTCTATATCTACGGAGCGTTATTCTGGCTGTTACAAGATACCCCAAATACCCGCTTACGCTGGTATAAAAACAAATAAGAACTTTGACTTACTTTCGCTACTTGAACGCATACGCTTATTACAAGTAATCGGACCACAGGGTTGCATTTAAGTCACACATTTCCTAATTTCTGTCAACTGTCATCGAAATTTCAACTCTGATTTCCTTTCTTCAAAGTAGTGAGTTCGTTACTTCCTTTCAATTTACTTTAACAGCGTTGAGCCCTCAAAGTGCTAATTAGATAAGCAGAATATACTGGAAACTGAAAAAGCATACGTGTAAAGGGTTTTCCATCGCAAATGAGATAGTCTCGAAAATGCGAATTTTCATACATAAAGATGTTTTAAAGTATCGATATTTTTCACACCGATATTACATCCGCAGCCCCCGGAGTACAGACGATGATTTTAAATATGTTTTAATTATGTACGAATTGACGTATGCTTTGATAGCGCAAAAAAATTATAAGCTACCTAAAATGCCTTTATATTATATATTTGCAACAACCTACTAATCGGAATATTCTGAAAACGTTCAGTCTGGCAGCACCACATATTGTTTTGTTTTTTTATATGCATTTATGCTTGTATGTGTCTGTGTAGTTTCTGAATTTAATAATTAATTGTTTTTTCGGGATATCGTCGGAAATAAATGTCACCTAAAAAAGTATAATATCTCGGCCGCATCAGCAAGTCATTTTACGTAAATATATGTATATTTCTTTCTTTTTGCAAAGGTTATTATACCCTTTTTTGCGAACTTCAATTTAGATAACACGGATTTTATAGCGGTTTTTAACTTTTTCTCGACTAGGTCCCCTGTCGCTATCGTTTCATAAAGAACTTCGTTCTAAAAACATTCTGATAAAGTTTCATTAAAATCGGTTGAGTTTTAGATGTATGTAGCTGCCATACAAAACTGCATGTAGGGGTCCTATGGGGGGTACCCGAAGGGGTGAACCGATTTCGATAAATTTTAGTTTATATCTTAATGACCTCAGTGACTCATTTAATGACTATTCCTTCTATTTTTTGCCGCACGATGTATGAAGCAATCCCACTGTGCGCCCTTTTAAAAACATCATTGTAAAGTTCGCTCAGTGTATCAGTCACTTTAAGAGTCTAAAATTAACGTGCTTTCCTTCTTCCTTCTTGGTCGTCCCATATGAGTCCGAAACCATATACCGATGGAGCCAATGTTAGAGTCTATTTGATTCTTTCCGCTCTCATATTTATGAGATTAAAGAGACTCCGAATATGCTTGCTGGGTTTATGCATATGTAGATTTTCATGTGTTTGTCACCGGATATGGAAAAGGGGACGAATACGTAACAACCGCAATTTTAATCGATATAAATTTAATGAAACGAGTCATGAATAATCGAATATCGATATATTGGAGACAGATCCAGTTATTGTAGTCTCGCTCGCTTCTTAAAAGGAGTCAAATTTTTTTTGCCTCCATTACATTTGGTCACCTTAAATTGAGTCTTGCAGATTCTTGTTGATTGGCGGACAATTCAAACATTTTAACGTTTCGAAATCAAATTCGAATAGAATTCTTGTCACGTGCAGTCCACTCAAGCGTGGATCACAAAATTTGTCAAACCGGGGCAAATGGCGCTAAGGCACAAACACAAATGAAGAGAGTGTTTTGTACCAATCATTAGGAAACACTCCAGTTTCTCAGTTCTTCCTGGACGCTTCTTGTTTTTTCTTTTATTTTTTATTATTTTTTTTTTTTGTTTTTTATAGGCCCAAAGCCCAAAGTTTTTCCTTTATCCCGATTTTGCACGGATTGCGGAATGAGAGGAAAAATACACCCATTCCAGTCGACAGTCGACACAAAAAAAAATAAGGAAAAAATATTCAATTTATTCATGTCGTGTAGAGGTTATGTGGGTTTCTTTGTTCTTTTCTGAGGATAATCTTTCGAATTCTCACTTGGGTTAAATGTGATGTGATTCCGGTTTGGGTTAAGGTACGAACTTCAAACGGAAATGTATTTTTTTTTTTCGATTCAACAAAAGAATCAACAGTTTCTATGATATACAGGGTGTCCACGCAACATAATGCATAACTTTAATCAAGTGTCAAGGGCTGTGTTTTTTGTTTTTGCACCACTTGCCACTAAAAGGTACCGTTATTGAGTTATAGAACTTTAAAAGCGGACGAATTTTGTATAGAAAAAAGTATTTTTTTTATTATAAGTATGTATTTAAAAATACATACAAAAATCATCCTTTTGGACACCCTGTATTATTCCCTAACTTTTTTTTTTTAATGTCTTGTGACCTTCAAATCCAATCGAAGCCTGCAGAGAAATATCTTTGTATGACAAGGTTATCAGTGATTTCATCTATGACATATAGGTTGACAGTTCACGCATGACTATTGGAAGTGAAATGTTTTTACCATTCCCACTAGGTGTTTGGGCTTCAACCCATTAGGCCTTTTTTAAATGAATGCTTTAAATCGGTAAAATTATGTGTGGATAAATTTGT
>CM035806.1:172895081-173134563 GCA_020466095.1 Chlorops oryzae | reverse complement strand
CTTGTCGATGTCTCATATGCACATATGCAAAGGTGCATACGTGATATGGCATCAAAATGTTTGCAAATCATATGTGAAATTTCATACGCGTATGCACAAAATGTGATTTGTTAAAAATTTGTTTCGAAAATGTGATGTGAATATTTTTTGGGCTAAAATTCTCACCAACTTCTATTATGCAAACATATAAAGTTGCGGTTAAAATTGTTTGAAATGTTCAATTATATGTGCAGTGCTTCAAATATTTAGTGTGTCCAAATGTCATATTTGGCCTACAATCCTGTGTTATGTCCCATATGCACATATGCAAAGGTGCATACGTGATAAGGCATCAAAATATTTGCAAATCACATGTGAAATTTCATACGCGTATGCACAAAAAGTGATTTGTCAAAAATTTGTTTCGAAAATGTGATGCGAAAATTTTTTGTGCTAAAATTCTCACCAACTTCTAATATGCGCACATATAAAGGTGCGGTAGAAATCGGATATAATTTTCAATTATATTTGCAGTGCTCCAAATATTAAACGTGTCCAAATTTTATATTTAGGCTACTTCCTATCAATGTCTTATATTCACATATCCAAAGGTGCGTACGTGATATGGCATTAACATGTTTTCAAATCATATGTGAAGTGTCATACGCGTATGAACAAAATATGATTTGTTAAAAATAAAAATTATTTGTTTTCAAAATATGAGGTGATATGTTTCAAAATATAATGAGGTTTGCAATAATTATATTTATATTACACAAATACCAGTGTGGTTATCTATGCAGATAAGGATCACAAGTTTGGTATTGATGATGTAGTGATGATCTTCATATGCATAGATTGCCCAATCAAACTTTTCAAATGTGATATGTTAAACACAGAACTACAATGCACACACTTATCTGAGTTGGGCTATATCCACGCTCGTACTATTTGCTACTCTGGTCAATTGGAATAAGTTACAGAATGACAGATAGCTAATTAGTGTTTATAAATATATAAAAAAAATTTAAATTAATATAGAAATAATAATAAATAAATAAATAAATAAATAATTCAATAAATTATAAATAAATAATTAATAAATAATTAATAAATAAATGATAATTATTTAATTACTACATAAATATTAATAAATAAATAAATAATAAGTAAATAAATAATAAGTAAATAAATAAATATATAAAAAATACAATAAAATATACATTACAATGGCAGTATGCATTGATGTCCAAAGAAGGAGTACACAATTGCATACAGATGCATTTTTACTTCTATGGACATATCATCAGATTGACAATTTGGTCTCCAAAAGAGTGACATGTGGTCTAACGATACTGAGATATTGATGAATATGGACTTTGTAATTCATATTCCCTGCTGAATGAATTTATCATAAATAGCATTGCACAGTCTGCGCATAGCGCCACTAAAATATGTGGGATTTGTGCACCTTGTTCCATGTTGAAATACAAATATTAAACAAGTACAAATATATTTTTTGTTCGTTCAATTATTGCTCGCTTTTATCCCTAAACTGCCATTATTGGCATCAATTTGTCAATTACTTACATTTGTACGGTTGAATACGGTTTTGGTCGGCGTCCGAAATTATTAGTGGATGTACCGTCCACATATTTTCGCCAAAAAGATACATCATGCTCTTGAAAAACAAATTCAGACTGACACTGCAAAAGGTAATCTAGGTATATGCAAGCCAAGGTACCGGAGTCACACGCCCCCTAGGGCAATCCTTTCATTTGCTTATAGACTCTGCCATTATAAGAAATATAATTTGAATTGAATAAGCCATAGTTCAAACAAATCTAAACAAATCAACAGGAATTGGACAAACTTTCTTGAATCGCTCGGTCTGACGCCACAATTGAAACAAATTAAAAACGCGTGGTTTGTCGATGCTAGAATACATATCTACCAAATCCACTTTGATAAATACATATCCCTCGCATATTGGTAGCTGATGTAGTTGTTGCACTAATATGTCAACATTGCTCACGTTTCTATCGCTCAAGGGATCCATAAATTTTTTTTAAAAGCAATAGTTCAACAATTTTGGACAGGATGAGAATACCATAACACGGTACTACAAATGTGGTAATCTTCGATCACGTTTTTCATTCAATAGACACTCTTGAAATATTGCATTATATTATGAGAGGTCGTTACAGACATTATTTGGACACTCTACGCAATTCAGCACAATAGCGATATAACCATAGGGTCAGGTGTTTAAATTCAGACCTTTTACCTTTGTCTATGATATTGGTAATTGTTGTCATTAATTGTTATATGTGTGTATATGGCATGGCAAGCGGCTGATTTGTATTCCCTGTGGGGTTTGGTTCGGTGGAAGATATAAAGATTCAATTGATATGCTGCTTTTGGCATTATGCTTCAATGATGAATTTATATTATCATGGGGGAATCATTGTAACGCATATACTCCCTTGTCTCTTATAAAGATCTCCATCCGAAGATCCATCAAAAAACGCCCAATTGATATCCAGAGTCCCAAACTCTGTTGTGGTAGATTTGAAGAGAGAAAAAAAAAATATAAAAAAAATAAAAAAATGAATTGGGTACAATATGAAAAATAATAGGAAAATTCACAGATGCGAATAATTTGGAGATCGGTAATATCAAAAATCGATAGACTCGATAGTTTCGATAATAGTCAGATAGATGACGGTACACTTGGTTATTGAATTTGATGAACTCGAACTGAAGACCAATATTCTTCATCTATAAGGGAGCTTCCGATTTCCGCTTAGTCTGTTGATAAAAAAGGAGAGTTAATTAAGTTTTACACAAATTAGGCCATCTTAGAATAAGGACGGGAAAAACAGATACCATCCGATAATAACAAGAAACCCATATTATAAGCCAATACAAGAAACCCAATTATAAGCCAATACAAGAAACCCAATTATAAGCCAATGCAAGAAACCCAATTATAAGCCTCTGAAAAGCGTTAGATCTAGCGCGAAAAGCGCTAAGTTGGCATCACTGCTTTGAACACTCTTTAAGGTTAGGTTTGAGCACAAGATAAGGTTTGAGCGCAACATAAGTTTCAACACTGATAATAGAGGGCGTTCTTCCCTTGTTTCATGGAGCAGTTGTACATTTGCCTATTAGAATATTGCAAGGCATGATACAAATAGAGCAAGATAGCGCCATTTCCGGTACCGCTATTTTGTAGCATTCGCATTGTTGTTTCCCATGCTAAAGTATAGTTGTGACGTTGGGCTTAACATGCAAAACAGCAACAACGAAGCTCTCATTTTGTATTTGTGACATCATCGGGCTGAAGTGACGCTATCTTGTTGTCTTGTGTCATGATTGCAAGGCATTAGAACACTTGTACATTTGCCAACAAACAAATTTCAAAAATCATATACATATTCGAGATAATTTTAAACTAGCTCCCGCCCGAAATATAATTAATTTAATTGATATTTTGGCTTCCTCTTCAGATATAAAATGCTACATTCTCAATAAAATATTATACATATATACGAGCAATTTTCGGGTTCCCGTTATCCGATTGCCTCCAAATTTCTTACGTTTTTCTTTCAGGTCCAATGGAACATTTCTGGATCCTGAGACTGATTGAAATTCCATTTCGAAAATTAAGAGCAGCCCTAATGAACATGCACGACGTACATGCCACGATTTTTGCGTGTGAGTTTTCTATAATCATATTTGTAATAAGTATCATACCTACATTAGGGTGTCCCAAAATAAACGTTTTTTTCGAATTCCATAGTAGAACGTAAGTTTTAAGAAAGCTTATATTCCAAAATATTTTTGAGAATTTTTGCAGATTTTTTGTAAAAGGTTTAGAGGTCGCTCAACGCGGCTTTTCAAAACCGGCCCTTTTTTCCCTCAGTTTTTGGTTATAGCTTGTTTATATAGAATGTCTTTCAACATTAATAGGCACTTATCGGTAGGAAAACATCCAAACCTTATTTCCATATACATAAACTACAAAAAATACCTTTATTTTATGCCATTAAGGGTCATCAATTAAACTTTTTTCCAGGGACCCAAAATAATAATTATTTTTGAATTTTGAATTTTAAAAATCGATATAAAATAATTTATATTTTAAAAATTAGTATTTAAGTGTTATTCTTAGAGTTTTATTTTTTGATCAAAAAACAAAAATTAATTCTCAAGTTTTATTTTTTGATCAGGAAATAACAATTATTTTTCGAGTTTTATTTTTTACTCAGAGAATAAAACTTATTCTAAGAGTTTTAGTTTTAACTCAGTAAATAAAAATTGCTTTTAGAGTTTTATTTTTTGCTCGGATGATAAAAATTATTTTTGGAGTTTTATTTTTTACTCAGAAAATAAAAATTATTTTTCAAGTTTTTTGTTTTACTCACAACATTATGCAAACACAAGTATTATGCAAATATTTTTTGGATTTGAATTGTGGTTGCCGATTTCGCATCTGGCCTTTTTCATTTCCTCGTGTTCATCATCATCCGACTCTTCATCACTTTATCCTATTTCAGGCGTTATCTTGAAGAAAATGGTAATATAACATACTTATGCAAGAGTTTTATTTTTCTGAGTAAAAAAAAAACTCAAAAACCAAGTTTTATTTTTTGAGTAATAAATAAAAATCTAAGATAAATTTTTATCTTCAGAGCAAAAAATAAAATTCGAAAAATAATTTTTATTTACTGAGTAAAAATTAAAAATCTAAAAATAAGTTTTTTCTTCTGAGTAAAAATATAACTCGAAAATTAATTTTTATTTCTTGATCGAAAAATAAAACTCTAAGAATAAGTTTTATCTTCTGAGTAAAAAATAAAACTCAAAAAATAATTGTTATTTTCTGATTAAAATAATAAAACTCTTAAAATAATACTTAAATTGTAATTTTTAAAATATAATTTATAACAGTTATGGTCCCTGCTTTTTTCCAATAAAACTGGGCGCCAGAAAACGAGAATGCTTCATAATTTCCAAATTTTATATGAAAATGGTTGAAAGTAATGATGCAGCTTTAAAGAACACGAATTATTTTTTATTTTGAAAAAAGAAGTAAATATTTTGCTGTTGGACTTTTAGAGCAGTGCTTGCCAGCACGACCCCTAGCACAATTTCTCTCATTCTTCACATGTATGTGTGCTCAAGAGGCTTCGTTCATTGCCGCTGCCAAACTGATTGAGTTCTCTCGCTAACACAGACGCTGTGTGCGAGAAACAACAACAAAGAAACAACAAAGCCGCAATACTCAGCTTTGTATGAAAGAGTATTACGCTGGCAAGCACTGTTTTAGAGCTATGTTGGATTTTGTCCTCAAAAATATTTCAAAAATACTTTGCATACTTCTAGGCTTTTATATTTAGTGTTCAGTGCTAACATGATACCCAATCTCAATCTCAAATAGAATATTTTTCATAGGCATTTATTTGAATCTTTTCGCTTAAATAGAGGCCGTGCTATTATCCCTTTATTTAACCCTTTCGTGCATTTTTTGTTTGTATACAACAACGGCTCTATAACTTTATAATATTATAACCCTAGTACTGGAGATGCCCTTAAAATGGTCCACGAAGAACCAACGCAAAATGAACATTTAAACTTAATGGATGTGTGGAAACAGGATATCAAATCGAAGTTAAGATTACTGCGATCTTATTTAGAGAAAGCTATTTAAGAAATTAACTGAAGTGGAGCCGCGAATAACGTTCTAAAGACAAATTCCACATTTTTGCAAATTTTCCATGCCATTCAGTACTTACAAGACCACTTCGCTTCTTTAAGGTTCGGAAGTATTGAGAAATTTCCAACAGTTGACCAAATAACAATATTTTTGGGATAGCTTAGTGGGCTAGTGAATTGTTGAAAGCGAAACTTCAAAAATTAGGTTAAACAAATTTGCCATTTAAAACGTTATTCGCGCCTCCGCTTCAACTTTATAAGAGGAGAAAAAGGCCTTTAAATGCGACCATTTTAGGGGCACCTCCAGTAGTAGGGTTATAATGTTATAAAGTTATAAAGGCGTTGTTGTATACAAACAAAAAATGCATGAAAGGGTTAAATAGAGGGATAATAGCACGGCCTCTATTTAAGCGGAAAAATTAAAATAAATGCTTATGAAAAATATTCTATTTGAAATTGAGATTGGGTATCATGTTAGCACTGAAAACTAAATATAAAAGCCTAGAAGTATGCAAAGTATTTTGAAATATTTTTGAGGACAAAATCCAACATAGCTCTAAAAGTCCAACAGCAAAATTTTAACTTCTTTTTTCAAAATACAAAGGATTTTGTGTTCTTTAAGGCTGCATCATTACTTTCAACCATTTTCATATAAAATTTGAAAATTATGAAGCATTCTTTTTTTCTGGCGCCCAGTTTTTCGGAGCGTCTGAGTGCAAGTTGTCTGACTTCATACTTGTAATTCGTGTTTTAACTGTTGGCGAGAAACATATTTATCAAACTTATTTTGACATCTGTTTTCTTACATATGCGTTGACATTTTAAAGAGTTTTCAGATTGAAATTAGAGATTTGAATAAATTTTAAAATGAAAAAATGTGTGTTATGTGGCAAACAAGATCTTCCTAGGTCATTTTTTGATATACCTTCAGATGGATGCAGGTGACAGCAGTGGGTAAAGGCATGCAACATGGAATTTAAGCCATCAGCAAAAATTTGTGCTGATCATCTCTTGCCAACAGACATTATAGTCGGTGGATGATACTAATAAAAAGTGGTTTTTGTTTTGATTTTCCACTATAAACAATTTCTTGTTTTATTTCTTCATAATATGGAAAACTCAAAATTTTGCGTCTGCGCTAAATCAGTTTGTAGAAAGTACCTATGAATATTTTTTAGGATGAAACGTCCATAGGGAAAACACAAATAATAGGCATTCGCACCATTACTTTCAGCTATCAAACGAGACGGTGGAGGTTGGGATCATCCCCATTCTGAAAATGAATTTAAACCAAGTTTTGCTCTGTGAGATTTTTTATTTACGTCCATTAATCGTGAAAATATTTAACACAAGAAGTTAATTTTTCAAGACACAGTGGGTGATGTGAATAAAAAATAAGCAAAAGCTACCACAGGCAAAATTTAAAGCAATAGCTTTGCCTTTAGGAAATAAAAAAAAACACTAAGGCCCGATATTACAGTGCATACTTAAGGTCTCATTTGCACTTAAGTAAAGCTTAAGTCTGTAAAGCATTTTAACAGTACAAATTTTAAGTGCTCCTTAAATAAGTTTTCAAATTGACTTAATGAAGGAAGTTCACTAATTTCACGAAATTCAAAAAAGTATAAACAAAAAATATAGGTTTTTTCCAATCTTTTCTGCCGAAAACAATTTTCGTGAGTTTTGGATTTAAATTGACTGTTAAACCGCTTGACACTTAAGGTGTTCTTAAGTCTTCAAGCTTCCTTAACTTAAGTATACACTGTAATATCGGGCCTAAGCTTTTGTATATTTTTTATACACACATGTCGATCTACATTAGGGTGTCCCAAAAAATTGTATTTTGCGTGTTTTTTCAAAATTTTTGAAATAGTTTTAGAGGTTGCGCTCGAGCGATTTTCCTAAAATTTTAAGATTTTGGACATTTGAGTGCATATAGGTCCATAAGTAAAATGTTCTTGGATTTTGAGCTATCAAATCGAAAGAAAAATGTCTATACTTTATATTCATGTACATAAACCATACGTTTTGCCAATCTTTTTGGTCGTTTTCGAGTCATGAACTCAATTTTTTCGTTGAAATTTCAAAAACTTTGTAAAAAAAAACTCTTCATTACTTCTAAAATTTCCATGAAAATAGAAAAAACTAATGCTGCAGTTCAAGAGATAGTGGAATTTCCACCCATTTAGAAAAAAAATTGGCTGATATGTTTCACGCCGTTACAAGGTTAGACCCTATGAAGCTCGTTATAATTAAAAAAAACACACAAATTATTTCTTATAATTTATAGCATAATTTTAGGAAGTTCCTTAAAACTTCGCATTGCTCATGTGAACACAAAATCGGGAATTGTGTCTTAACACATATTAATTTGAAGTTTTAGGGCCAATATTACCAAGCATATTTAAAAATTTTTTAAAATAAAAATACGCTTTTGGTTTTTACCATTCCAATGTTTAAAAAAAATTTAAAAATATTTTAAATCACCTCGGCACTGCGTTTAAATATGATATCAAATTTGAGTTCGATTTTCAAAAACCAGCTGTTTGGAAAAATTCAAAGAAATAATTTTCAAAAAAAAAATGCAGTTTTGGAAATAACACAATACGATAGACAGGATTTAAAGCATTGGAGTCACAGGGCAGCAATTTGGAGTACGAAAAAATCGTTAGAATGGCTCTTTATAGAATTCGTTTTTAAAAATAACGATCTAATCAGCTGTCAAATGTACTCACAGCCCTGGAAGTAGACGGTGCTGCCGTAAATTTTGATGCTTAAAAAATTGCGATATTGAAAATGGAATTTATTTTAAAAAAATTTTATTTTAATTTAAAAATTTTTTAAAATATGCTTGGTAATATTGGCCCTTACTAAACTACAGATTTAGCATAATGGAAAATGTTTAGTTTTGATTTGCCAATATTTTTAAAATATATCGTTTTTTTCGAGACAGTGTCGGCTTTTTTTGAAAGTAGGCTAAGGAAACTATGAATGGAATATATAAGGAAAGGATTCCTCCGTGTTACGTATGTAGGGGATTCTACTTGCTTTTCTCTCTTCCCCGTGCCTCCCTCGCCATCTACAGAATTTCTCCCCAGTGATTTGTTCCCTAATATGAACGGCGACTAAGGTTTTTGGCTCTTAGGGGGAACCAATTTTTAACGCGTGCATAAACATATAAAATGATGTGCGAAGTTTATTGTGTTTAGTATAGAGAATCTCTCAAACTGCTGTTCTTCTTTCTAAATTAGGTTTTGTTGTTGTTTGTTAATTACGAATTTTGTAATATTTGGGGGAAACATCACGAACCTAGGGGATTTATGAAGCATTTCAGAGAGAACCACCAGGCAACACTGGAATTCTTGTGGTATTTCTAAATAAGAAAACTGAAAATGGCTGAGAAGAAATGAAGCTGCAATAATTCATCTTTTCATCTCACCAACTTTACCAAATTTGTCTTATTAGAGGTAAAATAAGACCGCAAAGTTCTTCCTCGGTTTCGTTTTCTTCGTCAGAAATCATATTTATGATAATTTTCTGACAGTTTTATCGAAATAAATGGATTTTTTTCTAATCTTTAAATTAAATGACATATTTTGTTCGTTTAAAGTCAAGGTGTATTTAATAAGGTGGTAGCAGTAGCACATATGTCTTCTTCTTATTTCATTATTTTCCGATTTAAATGTCACCATTTTACTGTTTTTCAAAATTTGTTTTTGTATTCATTAGTTGATATTAAAATATCTGTATTCACAACATCATATTTGACATTTGGACGTACTCGCCAACAAATCAAAAACCTCCCTGTTGTTTTTGTCGAGTTGTACTTGTTGTAGAACTGCTATCACCTTATTAAATACACCTTGACTGTAACTGATTTACCGACCCTAAATATTTTGAAGCAAAATTCAGGGATTTTTCATATAAAAATTAAAAAAAAAACATTAAACAAGTAAGAAAGCTAAAGTCGGTCAAGCCCGACTTTGAAATACCCGCGTCCCGACATTATCAGCGCCCCATATTTTTGCTTCTCTATTTGTGACGTGCCAGTGGGAGGGCACACAAATTATTTCCCTACACTTTTCATTCGCCTTTGAACCTATGTGCGAATTTGAAGCTTTGCCTTTTACTTCGGAAGTTACGAAAACTTCATTTTGTGGGCTGGCAGCGGGCGGGCCACATAAAAATTTTTCTAACCTTTCATTCGCCTTGGTGAACCTATGTTGCAATTTGAAGCTTCTACTTCTTTTATTCGGAAATTACGAAAAATCTTCATTTGTAGGCGTGGCAGTGGGCGGGCCGCATAAAATTTTTTTCCTACACCTTTCGTTCGCCTTGGTGACCTATGTTGCGAATTTGAAGCTTCTACGCCTTTTACTTGGAATTACGAAAAAATCTTTATTTGTGGGTGGGCAGTGGGCGGGCCACAAAAAATTTTTTCTACACCTTGCATTCGCCTTTGAACCTATGTTGCGAATTCGAAGCTTCTACGCCTTTTACTTCGAAGTTACGAAAAAACTTCATTTGTGGGCGTGGCAGTGGGCGGGCCATAAAAAAAATTTTCCTACACCTTTCATTTGTCTTGGTGAACCTATGTTCGAATTTGAAGCTTCTACGCCTTTTACTTCGGAAGTTATGAAAATTCTCTATTTGTGGGCGTGGCATGGCGGGCTACATAAATTTTTGTTCCTACACCTTTCATTTGCCTTAGGCAACCTATGCTGCGAATTTGAACTTCTACGCCTTTTACTTCACAAGTTACGATAAGCCCTTATTTTTGGGCTTATTTGTGGGCGTGGCTCGAGGAGGGCGGCGTCCATTTTTTGCCAGAATGTCCCTTTTCGATTTACCAGTACACCAAATTCAATGGAATGTGTTGACTGGTTGCAAGTTACAAGCATTTTACTGAAAACACATTATTTCATTTGGGCGTGGCAGTGGGCGGATGTCTCCCATTTTTTACTTAGGATCATACTCGGATCCCGATTCCTGTGTGCCAAATTTCGACTTGATTGGTCCAGCCGTTTCGGAGGAGATCCGACCACGGACGGACGGACAGACGGACGACGGACAGACGGACGGACGGACGGACGGACGGACGGACAGACGGACAGACACAGACGGACAAGGTTCAAAAATCGATTTCAGTTTTTGATCCTGATCATTTCTATATATATTTTTTCTATAGCTCCGGAGCTTAATTCTCCCTGTTACAAGATTTGCACAAAACTAATATACCCCGCTTACGCTGGGTATAAAAATAGTAGATGATTTTTGAGTTTTAAATGGGTAAAGCTCCCTGTTGCGACATTTTAACATGACAGTGTTTTTGAAGAATTGCTTTGAAAAGCTCAGAGTACATTTTGGTGTTAGCTTAGAACACCAAAATTCAACTCAAACATAGATAGAGGGCAAAAAGTGGTCAAAAAAAATTTGTTTAAATGTTTGCATGAAGGCGTACCGATAACTCAAAAACTCATGATGCAGTTCGATTTCTCGTACCCGAAATAAGGAGAAACCCTTAAATTCAGTCTTGTCTTCTTTTTCGACTACCACAGTTGAATGGATCGATGAAGAAACTTTTGGAGCAGATGTTTATAATTATAGAGGCAGCAACTCGTGGTGTCGTTGAATTCTGCAGACCCACATGTAATCATCCACACGATTCTCTAGCTCATTTCTTTTTGCAAGCTTCGCAACAGTTTGGCTGCCACCAACAAAGGTGACGCACTTAGGACGCATATCGGTTCGTTGTGATACCACGGAAATGGGAAATCAAAAATCAAAAAAAAAAAAAAACCAATTGGGAGTTGAACCCAGCACTTCTCGCATTAAAATTTGACATCTCAGCAAACTAAGCCACGGGGGCCTCCAAGATTGACCTAGTTTTTAACACATGTTGTAGTTTTTTTTTTTTCTTTATAGCATTTTCAAGTGTCAGGTTTTCATGTCTTCAAAAATCGATTTTGATAACTTCGAAAAAAGCAAAACTGTGTCTATTTCACAACACCATTCGAAACAGATATTGATTTCAATTCTGATTCTGATTCTGATTCAATTCTGTGTTAGTTTCCATAACAGCCCGGTGTATCTCGAAATCTTAGTGTGATGCAAAAAAAAAATGTTGTGCCCTCTAACTCAAGTTCTTCAGAGGTACAAATGATCCAAATATGTCAGATTTCCAGAACTTGTCCTTTTTTCGATGCCTGCTTCACGTGAAATGCCCCACAGGCTAGATTATTTACCTCATCACAAGTGGAATATGCAAATGTACCCACTGTTCTATTCCTTTGCAATATTCAAGTATGCATATGTACCACTAGGGCGTTTCAGACGTGAAAAAAAGTCTTCAATTTCGAAGACGGCGGGGTCTCAAACGAAAGATAATGTAAATCGAAAAATTTGGGCATCATTTAAAATTTCTTAAATTGAGGTTTAGAGGTCGCTCAGAGGACTTGAATTTTCGTCAAATAACGCCTTAAAGAGAGCAAAATTTTTTTTATTTAGTTTTTGTAAATTTAGAATTTTCAATTTGACAGATTTTCAACTTTTTCTGTATACTTTTAGGGGCAGAAAACACAAAACTTGATTTCAATTAATGGTTTTTACAGGAACAGTTCGATGTTTTACCGATCAATTGATTCATAATATGTTTAAGCGATTCGAAAACATTTAATTGCATATAAATTTGTTTATGTAACAGACTTGCATTTAGGCTATATACCAAAAATGTTACATTTCAACTTAAACCCATTTTAGCTACCTCTAAACCTCAATGAAAAATATTGAAAATCGTGCCCAAATTTTTCTTTTTGCCTAAACTTTCTTTTTAGACCCCGCCGTTTTCGAATTTCAACACTTTTTTTCACGTCTGAAACCACCCATGTAAATATTTAGTGAAAATATTCAATTTTAATTATATACGCTGTACAATGGGAGAAAATCCCTGTTTGGTTTCATTATAATTTTCATGTCATGGGGCTTACAAGAAGTTCATATCGGTTGTACAGTGCTACTGTCGAATATCTCTCGCCGATTCACAGGGCGAAGGAGAGACGGATTGTAGTATTGCGTTTTTGTATTTTTTACGTTTTTATTTTAAATAGTTCATTGGCGTTTATAAACTAAAGACTTAAATTAAAAATATTAATTTTTCAATCGTCAATCTTCTTGCTTTACATAGTAAATGTCAAAATGTTACACATCATTCTGTTCTCTTTCTATAGTTTTTAAAGAGGCATTCGGTTTTATTTATGCAAGGTTTTAGTCAACTTCAACTAAATAAGAACATTTTTATTGAGTTAAATTGATACTTTATAATCTTTTCTATTTATGCTGTTTCTATTGAATTCTTTGTTATTCCCAAATAATGTGAAAGGGTAGTGCGCCTGTGTGGATCTGCAGGCCATCGCGATTTAGACAAATGTTTACGGTCGTCAAATCCTTGAATTTAAGATTAGATACTGTGGGGGGCAATATGTTTGCAAACGCTAAAAATTTTATTACTATTTAGTGAATTAAAATGCAGGGATCACGCGCACCAAATTGCCCGCCACTGCATCATTTGGATTCGAGGACAATACGCCAATGGCTAAAATGTCTGCTGGCCCACATGATGTCACTACTTCGATTTACATGCTCTTTTCTAGTTTTATTAGCTCGGCGATGCCATCGTACATTTCCTTGACGGCCTGGTATTCGGTGAGACCCATACGACGCTTGTTTGAGATGTCATAGACGCCACCTTCGGCTTCGGTGTGTTCTCCACGTGTGCCACGCACTTGCAAGTTGTATTTGCTGGCAACTTCTTCTAGTTTGGATTTGTTGGCCGCCAATTTGGGAACTTTAATGTGCACAGAAGCGCGAATGGTAGTTCCGAGATTGGTTGGGCAGAATGTCAAGAAGCCCAAGCGATCATCATGACTGAATGGGAGGCGCTTTTCAATATCGTTGACAGCACCGGTCAGACGACGATAGACCTCACCCAAATCACCACCCATCTGCATAGAGATAATGCGCAAATGATCTTCTTCGTTGCACCAGACAAGGAAGGTCTTGTTGTCGTTGTGGTAAATACCACGCCCGGATGGCCAGAAACGACAAGCATTTGCGGCCTGCAAGAAACGATCGCCCTCCTTGAACAAGAAATGATCGTCGATGAGTTGTTGTTGAACGGATTTCTCCATGCCGGTCAACGGGTAGAATTTACCCTTCAATCCGCCTTCCAAGCCGGACAAAGTGGACGACACCTTGTCTTCCATTTCCTTGTATTGGGCCTCGGTCAGGCATGGATTGAATGGGTAGCCTTCAAGGGAACGGCCACAGCGTACACGAGTCGAAATAACGAACTCATTGTTGGGATCCAAATTTCCGAACGAGCTAGCATCACCAAAGTCCTTAGGGGGGTGCTTATCGGTTTTCTTAAAACCACCATGGTAGTCTTCAATGATGGGGTCGAAGAGCTCAGCGAATACTGTATACGCTTCGGCATCTGGAGCGTAGATACCAACACCCGAATCGTGATTCTCCAAACCGGACTGAATGCAATCTAGCAAAGTTGAGCCGAAAGTTGGCGTCTTCTTGTTCTTAAGATTGTCGAATACCTGCTTGGTTAGGTATTTCTTCAACAACGACTTGGAGTCAGAAGCAGCCAACTTTGCGAAACCTTCCTCCAGCTTAGAGAGAACAGCGGCGTCAACCATGATGTTTGCAGTACTGTAATAATAGATAAAAAGGCCGATTTAGTTTGATACAATTATATGCAAAAGTTTATCTGGTTGTCTGGCTAAAATTCCCCCCCAATTTTATTCCATTGTTCTTAACAATGACATTTTTAAATTACTTGTCGCATTTTTCCGGCGTCCATTTAAGATTCTTTATGAAGCCTGAACCCATCGCTTTTAAGCGTGGAAACTGTCTTGCACTGAAAATCTTCGCTACTTTATAGAAGAGTTCCATTGTTTGATTGACAGCCTGCAGAATTTTAAAAATTTCAATAATATTTTGTCCTCCCAACTACGTGTGATTTTCGTTAACAAGGATTTCTGGGAATTAATCAGAACTTCAATTATACTTTAACAGACTGAACTTTTTTTTTTTGACAGCAATTTCAATGATCGTTTGTTATCTAGCATTTTATTAGCTCAAAATGATTCAATCAAAAAATTTGTACATTCAAATGCAGCGATTTAAAAAAAAAAATAATTTGAAGCACGCTTTCTGGAGCAGTTGAGGTTTGTTGGAATTTAATTGGAAGGAAAGTCCTTAAGAGATTTCAGAACAGTAAAGGCAAAGAGAAAAATCAAAAAAACCCCTGGAAAGGAGCTATTTTAAACGAGAAATGATTGAAAAGGTCCGGCCAGCAGTTTATTATTTCTCTCTTTCTCTCCCTCGCTCTCTCAAAACTTCTCAAAGGCGAGCATTGTACTTTCATTGCGTAGAAGCGAGGCGTAAAAAATCATGGAAGCTTTCTCTCACAGACCACGCCGCAATAATTACGCTCTGTTTCGATTTGAATGTGTGTCTTGCAAAGATGATGACATTTATCCACTCTCATACACACACACAGAGAAAATTGTGGCCACATGTACGTAAGCTAGTCCAGCTGGCATTTTTGAAATTTTTTATCAAAAGCGAATCTCTTTCGAATCTTCTTTCAACATAATTAAACTTGACCCATACGTCTAGTGAAATTAATTTTTTTTTTACATTAAGGGTTTTTTCCACCCAAAAAATGACGGAATTTTTCGTCGAAAAAAACAGTTTCCACTTGAGAGATGATCGCCAAAAAATTCCACATGAAAAAAGTTATCAGGGAACGTAGGGGTCAAGATTTGATTACTGTTAGTCTAAATTTTTATAGTTTATCATTTTCGGATAATTTCCGGCCGAGTTATCGTGAACACCGCAACTTGGTTTTTTTTCAAAGACGTTCTGGGATAAACTCCGTAGCTGGCGTATTAGGGCGTTTCAGACGTGAAAAAAAGTCTTCAATTTCGAAGACGGCGGGGTCTCAAACGAAAGATAATGTAAATCGAAAAATTTGGGCATCATTTAAAATTTCTTAAATTGAGGTTTAGAGGTCGCTCAGAGGACTTGAATTTTCGTCAAATAACGCCTTAAAGAGAGCTAAAATTTTTTTATTTAGTTTTTGTAAATTTAGAATTTTCAATTTGACAGATTTTCAACTTTTTCTGTATACTTTTAGGGGCAGAAAACACAAAACTTGATTTCAATTAATGGTTTTTACAGGAACAGTTCGATGTTTTACCGATCAATTGATTCATAATATGTTTAAGCGATTCGAAAACATTTATTTGCATATAAATTTGTTTATGTAACAGACTTGCATTTAGGCTATATACCAAAAATGTTACATTTCAACTTAAACCCATTTTAGCTACCTCTAAACCTCAATGAAAAATATTGAAAATCGTGCCCAAATTTTTCTTTTTGCCTAAACTTTCTTTTTAGACCCCGCCGTTTTCGAATTTCAACACTTTTTTTCACGTCTGAAACGCCCTACTGGCGTATGCTTTAATATTTCTAAATGAAAGAATCCCACAATATAGCTAAAAGTATGGTCTATAACATGCAAAATGTTTGAACTAAATTGCTCAATCCATATTTGAGACTCCATATTTTTTAACGCTGAAACCCATACCCCTCGCTAAATCAAATATGAGCGTTTTCTGATAATGATAATCAAAGGTTTCCCATGCTATATTTGACGTATTCTTATCGACATCATCGGCTGAAATCATCTCAAGAAGCAGAAGAACAATCACTTCTACATCTCTCAAAACTTAAGCCATGGCCAATAAACATTGATTTTCCAAGCTAAAATTTATATATTTCTCATGCCTAAAATTATGCTAAGTATAAAAAAAAAGAAAATTCCAATTTATAAACATTTCAGACACGCTGATTTTTGTCCGACTTTAATCACCGATTTTCTTTTGTTTTGCTGTTCTATCGGCTATACATTTTAGACCCAACGAGTTTAGCCTAACGATTTATTTTATTAAATTGTTTTCCTGTTTGCTTTTTTGGACATTCTGATCTACTGTTTTGAAAGAACATAAACATTTACCTCGGTTTAATTAAAATCAAAACTAGAAAATTAAATTCAAACTTTGAAAAATTCAAAATTTTCTTCTAATGGTTCTCTGTAGTAATAAGAAATGTCAAGAATCGTCACAAAATCGTTGGTACCATAAAATATGACCAAAAATATCTGGGAACATAATGTATCTAAAAGAAAAATGCGATTAAAGCTGAGATATTCGTCATTGAAGTCGGAAAAATCTCGTTAAAAATTTTTCCAAACTTTCAATCCGCCTGCGCGCTCATACCGATATTTTTCCAAACCAAATGGGCGCTGTGAAGCAACTTTTTGTGAGTAATGACTGATAGTTTGTGACATTCCGGCGATTGTTGATTTTTGAATTTCCGTTTCTTTTAGCGTGTTGTGTACGCTTGAATGTAAATAAATTGTTTGCGATGAATATAAAAAGATATGCTCCTGCCATGGTGAGTAGTCTTGTCGCAAAAGTCAAAAGTTGATGGGAATATTTCAATTCATAATTGCTAGCTTTTGGAGACGTGGTTTTTAAATTGCGTCGGGTTTAATGATATCTCGGCACGCAATAGTCTAGATATCCGTAGATGGGATAATTACGCCAAAAAACAATTAAGGAAAAATGACGCAAGTGTCTATAACTTTAAGTGACGGCTCTAAGGGAAACGGAAGCTTTTGATATGATATGAGCTTTTATTTTATTTTAAGTAATTTGGCTGTAACTAGGCTGGCTGTCATTTTTGTAAGGAAACTTTTAACGTAAGAACATATCGCACCTCCTCGCGAAAAATGGGTCACAAGTTCAAATTTATTATTTCTCAGAAAACGCCCCAAAAACCAAATGCGTCGCAGTGTTAATCAATGGAAGAATAAATCGACTGCTGTTTTCATCTTTTCACCTCCAAACATGTATTTGACCATTTAATGTTTAAGAGCACTTAGGTATTTAAAGCCTTGAACTTATTGTTAAATCATAAGTTCAACTGATAGGTGAAGTCCAAAGGAATGAGAGAGAATAAACTGAGAGAAAAAAGAGTTTGATAAAATCTTTGAAAAAAAAAAATTATATTTAGGATACTTTCGGCTCTCATAGATTCTCGGAAACGTATACACACCCATTTTTGGCGCTCTCATCGCCACTAACAGCAGCAGCAGCATCACCATCAGACTTAACGAAATTGGCGGCAATAGCAATGTCCACAGCATCACCGTCGATGACTTTATCATTTTTCTCTTTCGACGCGCAACCTCCCATTTTTAAGGAGTTTTTCTTTGCTTTACTCTTTTAATTTTTATTTTTTTATTTTTATCAATTGTCACAATAGAAAAATGATTAATTTATCGAACTACTCGTTCTTGGTCACTCTTAAATGCTTTCGCTTTTGTTATTTCTGTTTGAGTTAATTGTTTAACAGGTCTTCAAGTGATTTAGTTCGTAAAATTAACAAAAATTTCAAAATTATTTGCTATTTTGTGCGTGTTCGCGGATATTCGATATTCTAAAGTTTTAGTTGCTTCGAAAGAGTGATACTGCAAGAAGCTAGTATGAGTTAATTATATATACTAAATGTGTATGTATATATATATATATGAAAATATTTTTTTACTTAAATTTGTAACAATATAAACCACTGATATACGTTAAGGATGAGCCTCGCGTGCTTTTAACTATTCCGCTGTTGGCTTTTATCGTACTTTAATAATTTACTGAGAACAGTTGAGAGCCCCTCTAGGCTTTTTATTTACTTAATTGGGGAATGGGTGCTTCGAAGTTGTCCCAGCTTGGCTTAGCAAAAACAATTTATTTCAATGTACAACGAGATTGAAAGAGGCGTCCCATATAATCGATGTGCTGATTAATTCATTAATTGCGATTGCGGTTTTGGTGATTTCTATTTTTTCCTTCTCACTGTAATCCGTGGAACGGGGTGGTGTGCGTATTCGATTTTTCTTGATCGATCGTTGCGTGGGAGTTTCGGAGTGTTGGACGTTTAATTCGTAGGGAGTTCTAGCTAATTCACAATGGTATAAGTTTTTGTATAAAAGTTCTACACAGTACATTAATATTAATGCTATTTATTCAGACGTACATATATATATTGGTTATATGTATAGTATATGTTTACAAAAAAATTAAGTTTTGCTATTTTGTGCGTTTCGATTTGCTTAAACCATAGGATATTCCGTATGTTCCTTGATTGAAAATTTGGTCAATTAATTTTGCACGAATAAGTTTGTTAATAAGCTGCATGCCACATTAAAAACTGTTTGCCAACGTTGTTATTTTTTTTATTTTTGATGAGGTCTCTGTTGGTTTTGTGTTCTTATCGAAGATCGAAAATATCGAAACTTTTTAAAATTTTTTCCAATTGAAAATATTCTTAACTAAAGCTCCGCAATTGTCCGCGATGCGTGCAGGCTTCGAATATCCTTCACTGCCTGGCCTTTTCGAACGTGGTGAAGTTCAGTTCGCCGCGCCCAAAAGTATACAAAACACGTACAGTGCCGCAATAACTTCTTCTTGTAATGCAACATACAAAACAGCAAAGCCGAGCGTGGTGGTCATGTATTGAATACACAGCGCAAATAAAAAAATTCCAATTCTCTTTACAATTTTGCACAGCTCAAAATGAACTCGCCGGGAAAAAATCTCTCTGAATGTGCGCGTTATATTGAATAGGGAACAATCGAAAGGGCCCGGAATGCCACTGAGAGGCACAGGACTGTAGCAATACAGCCATACGCTATAAAGCACACATACAAATACACAGCACACAGTATACAGCGTCTTCTAACATTAATAAAGTTTTGTTGTATTAAGACGCCGCTCCTATTAAATAAAATTCAATTACCCTTTGTCAAATCGCCAGTTTCTTCTCTTAATGCTTCAAAAGATCTCATTTAATGTGTAAATTGTGTACTCTTGATTCATTCGTCCTAGACGCTATTAATAAATTGAGCCAAAAAATCCAAGCATACTTTCTGGAGCTAGCGTGAATGCCATGAACGCACGCATGAGACAAGCTCTGCCACAAACATAATTGTAAACTTTTTTTTTTTTTTGCTGACAACTTTTCATTGAGCACAAGAGACCAAAAGAGCGCATGTTCAAGCGAAGGTTGGAGTGAAAAATTTCTGATGAAATAGACTCGTGGGTGCGTGTTGGATAAATAGTAGCGCCGTAACGGATACCCGGCCCTATCCGATATCCGGCCGGATACCAGATACCGGATACCTTCTATACGTGCCGAATATCGCACATTTAACATTAGTTATATTTTATTTTTAATTTGATTACAGCGATTGGAGGGAATCCGATGCAGTTCTGCTAAAATGTTTACAGAAATTTTCATTGCAGTTCGGTACAACCACTCAAAACAAGCACAACTGAAATTTCTTCATCTTAAACAAACTCAAACAATACAATACCGCCTTTAACCCTTTGAGACCCATCTTAAGCGATTGTGCGATGTGCTTTCAAATTAATTTAATTTGAACCATTGCACCCAAACAACACAATTGTGTTAGGTCCTTAAAAAAAAAAAAATTGTTTAATTTCTCATAATAAAAATAGCTGAAATAAAAAAGGATTTCATCAAAATCTTCACTTTTGTGGAAATAGGATTAAAAAATGTTTCTGGGTCTCAAAGGGTTAATTCGTTCACTTTTAATATCAGTCAATTTTCGTGAACGAGCACTAGGGCGTTTCGGACAGTAAGGACTCAGATTCTTAAGAAAGAAAGGCAGGCTATAAAGTAAAGTAAGAACTCCTCGGATGTATAATATTTAGAGAAAATATTTATTTCCGTTTTGTATACATTTAGGCCCACCATTTGCTACTATTCTGATGAATGTTTTCGTTCCGAAAAACAATAAAATTTATATGAGAATTTTGAAATTTTGAGAGGATATCGTGACGATAACCTTTAACCGGAACAGTAGCAAATGAGGGGTTTAGAATCTTATCTCTTTCTTGAATTTTTAGCTCTAAGGAAAGCTTTATAATTTTTATGTTATTTATTGACAGCGCCTACTTGTTGATTGTCGATACTACACAGATGTGCAAAAAAGTGTTTTAATTTCGAAGACGGCGGCGTCTCAAACGAAAGATAATGTAAATCGAAAAATTTGGGCATCATTAAAATTTTTTTAAATTGAGGTATAGAGGTCGCACATATGCATTGAAGCCAAAAGTTCAAATTTTTGTCCATAAGGCAAAATTTCAGTCAATTACAAAAACAAATTTATATGCAAATAAATGTTTTCGAATCTTTTAAATATATTACGAATCAATTGATTCGCAAAACATCGAACTCTTCCCGGAAAAACCATTAATCGAAATCAATTTTTGTATTTTCTGCCCCTAAAAGTATACAGCAGAAAGTTGAAAGTCTGTCAAATTGGAAAATCTAAATTAACAAAAACTAAATAAAATTTTTGTAGCCCCCTTTAAGGCGTTTTTTGACGAAAATTCAATTCCTCTGAGCGACCTCTAAACTTTAACTTAAAAAATTTGAAATGATGCCCAAATTTTTCGATTTACATTATCTTTCGTTTGACACGCCGCCGTCTTCGAAATTAAAACACTTTTTTGCACGTCTGAAATGCCCTTATGAACACTAAGCAAGTTTGCAAGAAATTGAAATGGCAAAATTGAACAAATCGCTGATTTCAATACTTCATTTTGGGTTCGAAAATTAGCGATCTCAAAATTTACGAAGTCTTTTTGCGAAGCTGCATGAGGAAGACTAGAACAATTTTAAGAAAAAAATTACATAGCCAAACATCGAAATTTGACTTAAAAAGTCTGCTGTGTCAAAAAGTCACGTTCGAAATTTCTTCTACCAAACGGCAACGCTTAGAAACATTGCCACGTCGTTCAATATTGCTTTAAAACCGACAAATATATATATATTTTTTTAAATTAACTATCCGGCAGCCGGATATTTGGCTATCCGGCCTCGCAGACAGCCGGCTTATAAGTCATTCATTTAAGCTGTTCAGAGAGCTGAAGGACTTTCATTAAGTCCTAAAAATGGGGAAAATTATTAAAAGGGTGTCCGAGCATTAAGCTTCAAAGCGGAGTCGTTATACTATTCACTGTGTATTACTTACACCATTTGACTGGGTATTCCTTGAATTTCTTTCTCAGCAAGTGGTTCGTCAGAATGCTTTGCAGGGCAGCAGTCATAAATCTGGTTTAAGATTTCGTGAACACTAGACCTTCAACACGGTTCAAGCTAGGATGAAGACTATGAGCTTTAATTTAAACAAATTAAATATACTATATTTTTGTTGCCTGTACTATTGTCACCCTCCCACAACCAAAAGCAATAGGCGATCAATCGAGCAATCCCGTGAGAGAGCAAAATGGAAAGCTGGTGAGCTGGCAATGAAGGGCACACCTAACCTTATGCATTGTTGAGCTACTTTTAGTAGCACTCGAACGAAATACGTGATTTATGAATTTCATATATGGACTACCCACAATCAAGAGCAGGACCCACGATGGGACATGCAAGTGTAAAGAGTACGAGGATTCCAATGTACTCCTCCGTATGGAAATATCTCCTTTGCCTTCTGCCTTAAGTTGAACGAACGCTAATGTAATAAATTTGAGTTCATTATTAATAGCTTTTGCAGCTCATTGTGGAAGGACACTTTCTTGTAACTCCTTTGAACTGCAATGAGTACGTTATTAAATGCACATGCACAGTCAGACAATTCTTGCAGTTTGAATGTCCTTTATAAGGTTTATTGTGTTAAAGGCCATTTCAGTATGTGCCCTTTCGAGGCACTTTGTTCTGCAGCATAAATCAAATTTGGCACGCTCGGGGGCTGGTATGAATATCTACGGTGGTTGCCGCCAAGAGCAACGCATAAGTCATTATTTTTAAACTAAAGCTTTACAAGGATTTAATCGCACAAGAGAATGAGAAGACTAAATGAATTCTTAAAGTGAAAAAAGCATCGGAAAGTTTAATTTGATCGATAAAAAAAGTCAATCTTTTATTAAATTTAAATTAAATCGAAATATTCTTCTTCTTCTAGAAGACTTATGTTCTTCACTAAAAGTATGCAATGAAAATCGCTCGTTTTGTATTTGCTTTAAAAGCTGAAATATGAACGGTAGCGGAGGAAGTAATACACTGAGCGAACGTAACCATGATTTTTTTAAAAGGGCGCATTGTTATTCACAGTCCTTTTGATTTTCGAGCAGAACGAAAATTTCAAAAGAAAAATGGTTGAGTCAACAACATTTTTGGTTGAATTGAAAGGAAATATGTTTAATCACATTTCTTTTCGTTCGGTATAATTCTCATTTGTTTTATAAAATAAGACATATAAGATATGTATTCATCTTAGAACTTTTTAAGCATTGCGAAAGCAGTCACCAAAAAAGAGTGACGAAATCGGATGAAGTCCATCCGATGGCTATTTTTTGGGTCATGTTCAGCAGAGTGCTCTATGGCCATTTGCTTTGAACGTAAATTAATTATTTTTTTTAAATTTCTTCTTGTGTAGGTATTTTTTTTGAATATTTTTTTTTAAATATTTTGTCATTTCAACTATGCCCGTGGTTGGTTCAACAATTAAAATTATCATTTGAATTCAACCTGAAATATGGTTGATTCAAAAGGAAAATTTTTTATTTTTTCAACAAGAAAAATTGTTAAAATTAAAAATATTCCTTGTTGAAGCCGTTTTGTATGTTTTTCCTTTTGATTTAACCAGTGTTCTGGTTGATTTTTTTCTCTGTGTAAAATTAGACCTTGTCGATATGTACACCCGTATCGACAAGGCTAAAATAGTAGAGTGTATGTCCGAGTGGACACAAAAGAAAGAATTCCAGAAAAAATGTCCCATCCCTATTGGTTTATTCCGAACATTATTTCATTATTCCGTAACTTTTTCGTCATACCTATCATACGACAGCAGGGTCTTCAAACAGGTAATGGGTTTACCACAGGGGGCACCCGACTCGGGGAAAATTGCAACTATCTCAGTGGACTATCTACTGCGCAACTCACTGACTCAACTATTCCACACGTCCCGTATTGTGTTCTGGTACAAATACATGGACGATATTTTGGTGTACTTACCAGATGTCCATATTTCTTATTTCAAGTCCCAATTATCGAAAATATTAAATATGGATTTAACATGGGAAGAAGAGGTTAAATCCCCCTCTCCGGCAACAGTTATAAAATAGACTTTTTAGATTTAGAAATACATAGGAGTATGGTAGATCATGCAGGGTCACATATAAGTACCGGCTTATATATAAAACCAATCACCTCAAAGCGAACAGTTCATTATAAGTCTGCTCAGTCCGAACGTGACAAAAATAATACGGTATGCCATTATATACGACGTGTAATATGCCGCTCTAGCAACTGTTTTCTGCTGAGAGATTTAGATGTTGTCCAACAAATTTTCAATTGCAATGAATATCCACAGGGTTTGTATCTATCCGTTGTAAGGAGCTGTTTGACAGCTGCAATAGGGGACCTAATGTCTGGAAAGATACCCTTCCAAAGGCTTAACGTATCTGAGAGGATCAGCATTTTTTATACCTATCTGCAATCTTATTCCAATGAAATACATGTACCACCATTGGCCTTGTGCAAATCAAAGACTGCACGCAATCGGGGTATAATAATGCCCGTGCGAGTGTTTCATTATAGATGCGATCATTTAACACAAATCATGGCAAAAATCTTTAAGGATATGGGGTTTGGTACACTAAACCAATCTCTTTCTTCACGTAGATTGTTCCGGATTTTGAGGATGTCCTTGCGTGACCCAGATCCTATCATAGGTACATCTGTATCTCGTCCCAGGATAGGCTTAACTACTTGTGGGGTTTGTGGAACATATTTCCTGTTGTCGGGTAATACCTCTGTGTCCACCCTGTATGATGATGCCATTCATGACCCAAAATCATCATTAGTAAGACACTGTAAAACTATGGCCCACTACCCAAGTGAGCAGGTAATGGATATAACCGTATTGTCAGGCATGTCGGTGGACTTTCAATTGTATATGTATTCTATCATATACAAAACCCTGGGAGTAGAGTGTTTATTGCCATCACATATACGAAATATCTCCAATACATTAGTATCATTTTTACGCCATTTGCTTCGAAATCCCGCAGGAGAAAATTACATCACCAGAAAACTGGTTAAATCGAAAGGAACAAACATACAAAACCGGCTTCAACACAGGAATATTTTTAATTTTAACAATTTTTCTTGTTGAAAAAATTAAAAAATTCCTTTTGAATCAACCATATTCAGGTTGAATTAAATGATAATTTTCAAAAATGGACTTTAAATTTAAATTGTTGAACCAACCACGGACATAGTTGAATATGACAAGACTTTTTGAAAAAATTCCAAAAAAATTACCTATACAAGAAGAAATGTCAAAAAATTTATTACAGGTTCAAAGCAAATGGCCATAGAGCTCTGCTGAACATGACCCAAAAATAGCCATCGGATGGACTTCATCCGATTTCGTCACTCTGTTTTGGTGACTGCTTTCGCAATGCTTAAAAGTTCTAAGATGAATACATATCTTATATGTCTTATTTTATAAAACAAATGAGAATTATACCGAACGAAAAAAAATGTAATTAAACATATTTCCTTTCAATTCAACCAAAAATGTTGTTGACTCAACCATTTTTCTTTTGAAATTTTTGTTCTGCTCGAAAATCAAGAGGACTGTGAATAACAATGCGCCCTTTTAAAAAAATCATGGTTACGTTCGCTCAGTGCGATGGTACTGAATTATTGTTGAGCCCTCCCAGACTTTCCCGAACCAATTATCAAGACACAGGCTATATACCCTCCCCCACACACGACTTGACTATCCCCACCCATACACAGAGAAAAAAATCAACCAGAAAACTGGTTAAATCAAAAGGAAAAACATACTAAAACGGCTTCAACAAGACTAATTTTTAATTTAACAATTTTTCTTGTTGAAAAAATAAAATTTTCCTTTTGAATCAACCATATTTCAGGTTGAATTCAAATGATAATTTTCAAAAATGGATTTAAATTTAAATTGTTGAACCAACCACGGACATAGTTGAAATGACAAGATATTTTTTTAAAAATTCAAAAAAAAAACTTAATTTACATTCAAAGCAAATGGCCATAGAGCACTCTGCTGAACATGACCCAAAAAATAGCCATCGGATGGACTTCATCCGATTTCGTCACTCTTTTTTGGTGACTGCTTTCGCAATGCTTAAAAAGTTCTAAGATGAATACATATCTTATATGTCTTATTTTATAAAACAAATGAGAATTATACCGAACGAAAAGAAATGTGATTAAACATATTTCCTTTCAATTCAACCAAAAATGTTGTTGACTCAACCATTTTTCTTTTGAAATTTTTGTTCTGCTCGAAAATCAAGAGGACTGTGAATAACAATGCGCCCTTTTAAAAAAATCATGGTTACGTTCGCTCAGTGTATATCATTTTATCATTGTTAATTGTATCGTAAATTTAATTATGTCATAACCTTTCGTTAACAATATAATAATATTACACAAACCATTTTTCGACAATACTGCACTGAGCGAACGTAACCATGATTTTTTTAAAAGGGCGCATTCTTATTCACAGTCCTTTTGATTTTCGAGCAGAACAAAAATTTCAAAAGAAAAATGGTTGAGTCAACAACATTTTTGGTTGAATTGAAAGGAAATATGTTTAATTACATTTCTATTCGTTCGGTATAATTCTCATTTGTTTTATAAAATAAGACATATAAGATATGTATTCATCTTAGAACTTTTTAAGCATTGCGAAAGCAGTCACCAAAACGGAGTGACGAAATCGGATGAAGTCCATCCGATGGCTATTTTTTGGGTCATGTTCAGCAGAGTGCTCTATGGCCATTTGCTTTGAACGTTAATTAAATTTTTTTTGACATTTCTTCTTGTATAGGTATTTTTTTGGAATTTTTTTTTTTAAATATTTTGTCATTTCAACTATGCCCGTGGTTGGTTCAACAATTTAAATTTAAATCCATTTTTGAAAATTTATCATTTTAATTCAACCTGAAATATGGTTGATTCAAAAGGAAAATTTTTTATTTTTTCAACAAGAAAAATTGTTAAAATTAAAAATATTCCTTGTTGAAGCCGTTTTGTATGTTTTTCCTTTTGATTTAACCAGTTTTCTGGTTGATTTTTTTCTCTGTGTACAACAAATAGCGCATAAATCAATACCGTTATTATTTCTAATTGCTCCAACAGTAAAAATTAATAGAATTTTTATGGAACACCTCTTTTAGTTATTATCGTTTTATTCCTTACGTATGTAGGTAACAATCGATAATGTTTATGTATTTGATTGATGTTGTTGTTGTTGTACCAATAATAGTAGCATTATTTAAAGTTTATTCTCCTCGAACATTTTTTAAAATAAAATTCTGCTCCAACTCGTAGCGTACGGTATATGATTGACTTAGGGCATGAAATATTTTAAGAGAGCACGCGTCAAATTGATGAATAAAAAGCTCTAAAACATCATTGGTGTCGCCGGAGCATTAGTGACGTGGAAAACCCTTTGAGATTTTAAATATTTGAGATAAAGAGCAGAGCAGAGCAGAGCAGAGAAAATCATAACGAACAACCATCGATGAACACGATGGGCCTCAGAGCGTTTGCGTCTTACCATTAACTTCTTCTGGATCTTTAGGAGGCGTAAGGACTTACCTTATAAACTATTAAAAAAAGGACGATAATATTAGAAGGCGCTAAATTCGGGATATACTTTCTAAGAAACTGCGAGTGAACCTTTTAATATAAACTAGGCAGGCAATTCATTCAACAGCACTTTATATTAAAATAATAAGAGCTCACTATGATTTGCCCAGCTTCAACTTGTCTCATGCTATAGTCAACCTTCGTTTCGTCGTGAATCCGTTGCGAACCGATCAGTCGAAAAATAAAATATATATGTATATTGAATTCGGGTATATTCATCATTTTACCTAAGCTATCTCATTTCGCCTTCAGGCTTGTCTGAGTACATCTTTCTTAAATGTACTTATAATGCAATGCAAAAGAAGTTCGATAAAAAAAAACTGGTATTTCCCACTATTTCCCAATTTATTTTCCTTCAAGCTCGAAAGCTTTTAGTTGCATAATTGTAAACATAACAAAAAAAAAAAAAAAAAAAAACCAAATTGGTGCACTAAGACTCAATGCAAATCTTTTTTAACCAGGATTTCATATCTTTAATTATAATTAAAAGATAGACTCAGAAGATAGGATCAGAAAAGGCATAGACTATGATGCACCTGTTTCGAATTCCTGCACACGGCAGTGATTACACAATCAACTGAAAAATTTTGACGCGCGCGCGATGGTGCGTGGGTGTGTGTGCTTGTGTGTTTGTGTGAAAAATACCGGCTATTGCATTTGCTGTTATATAATCGAAGTACACTTTTCATTCGAACCGACCCCTAAAAAGAAATACTGATTTCGTTTACACTAAGGGACCAACGACATTTTTGAATGGAGACTTTTCGGTGTCAATCCTTTTTTTTTTTAATGAATTGAGGGGATGAAATTGTCGTTTTTTCGAACAATATTTGAGAAGAGGTTAAACAAAATGTACTTTCTCGTGTGATGATATGATATGGTCGTGCATCATATTTCGCAGTGTTTATCAAACAGCGGCATTCAAATGAAACCAATATTTACGCATAAACGTCATTCAGACAGCCCAGACCACTAGTTGTCGGTTTGTATGGGGCATGAGTAGGTTCGACGTGAATGCCAAGCGAATGAACGGCTGCGCTGTGAACAATCAGTGGAATCATCGGCATCATCGGAGGCATCGAAACCATCGGAATTGTTACTTTCATCTGCAGCACAGTCATTTGAATAATTTTAATATAGCTGGATGGTCGTGATAGCAACAACGTACTGTGTTAAGCGTTATATGAACGAGCGACCACTTTAACATAATAAATTTCAATTGAATAATTAATAAAAGCCACTTTAGCTTAAATAATTCAGTGAAACTGAGCACAAGAAATTCTGGAGCTCGCAGCTTAAGAGAGTGTTATGAACAAAGGGTCAAAGCGACAAAATATCACAAAATAATGAACCCGAATGTGTTCAAATGCTTACTATTTTTTAATGGATATTTTTATTTAGCATTCTGATTTTTTTTTTTTTTTTGTGTTTCTCTTGAAACCCGAGCAAGACCGACCGTACGTCTCAGTTTCGTCCCATCAAAATAAATCCTAGCCATTTGAAACGTAAACAATTGCATGATATTCGATCACGATCACGAGTTATTATCGAATGATTTTTGCGAAATTTGAAATTTCGCATATTATGTCCACATTCTCATCCAAAACTCATCACACAACAGTATCTCATTCTAAGTGCAAAAGACAACAAAATTCTGCTCTATTTTCTTATCGAGGGCTTTGGAATATCGCAAAATTTCCAAGCTGTCGGTGCATGCTCGTTTATCAATTGATTGATTAAACAAAAGTGTGAATTCTTTAGGCAAATCGCTACTGAACAAAGCACTGTGTCTCGAACGAGCGACTTAGCATAGCATTTAGATATATTGAATTTATGAGACATATGTGAATGTATATGTACATATATATATATCTATTGAATTTCACGCGTAGTTTCATTCGTGTGCATTCAAAAGTCCAGTTAAGTCTTTTCGTTTGATTCTGTGATGTTTCCCCTGGTCGAGAATTAGTAAAATTTCTTTTGCTTTAAGTACTTAGTTTTTTATCAAAAGTAATTGTAAAAAATGTCAGAAAATATCAATCTTCGCTCTTTGGAGTGCGTTCCTCCACAAACGGCGATTTTATTTCTTAAAATGCTCTAAATTCACGCATCGCCGGTCATTTGGCCACTCTTGAGTAATGTAATTTGTCGTAAAAATCATCGTTTTGTATTCAAAAATGCTTACATATGTACATATGTGCTATGTTTGTATACATTTCCGAATGTTTGTATGAATGTATGGGATTTTTATGGCAGATATTCCGACAAGCATGCATTAATATGACAGACAGACCATTCTAGACAGCCAGATAATTTTAGACAATAGCTGAAGCACCAACAACAGCAGCAGCAACAGCAACAGCAGCAGCAGCAGCACGCCCGACAGATCCAGTTATGAACTGTTTGTTTCGCTATTTTTAATGTCTTAAAATTGAATGGTCCCAAAATTTTTAGTGCGTGATATTATGCAACAGGCTGGATAGGTTGACGTGTGTCGCCCATTCAAAGTGGTTGCATGTGATTATATATATGTACACATATATATGTATATATTCATAAGAACTTCCAAAATAATGGCCAATGTTTTCACATAAGATTTTCAAAATAAAGTCTCTTTCAATCTCTTTTTAGTTGAAACATGTCTGTGCAGATATTTTTTGCAAAGTATCTAAAGTTTAGAATTTTTTTTAAGCCATTTTATTTGCCATTTTTTGAAATAAAATGTCTGAATGAATGTTAATATGCAAGCCTACAATGAACAGTTACACAATCAGTCAGTCATCCATCTGCACTAGAAACGGAGAATATTTTAACGTTCGGCAGAAAAAAATTCTTTTACTAAATCCTAAGTTCTCTTTAGTATATTCCTTCTACAAAGCAAAGAGCTAAATTCTCTTTAATTTTAGATTCCAAATCACATATCGAATTATGACTTGGTAAAAAAAAAATTCCCTCAAGGGAAAATTTTCAAGGGAGCTAAGGAAAACAGGACTGACTAATGCAGCTATGAGCACGGTTTCGGGTTTGAAATTAAATTAATTCAACTTGGCATCAATTTAAAGTGTTCAAGGATATTCGCAATTTCGAGGACGGACTAAATAAAAAATAAAAAATAAAAAATCCGTTATCTATTTTTCTTATAAGTTTCAATCAAAGTGATCCGGCAATAATGAATTGGGTCTTTCAGTTGGGGGATTCTAAACTGCATTTCTGTGCTGCACCAAACGAGATTGTTACGTAAGCCGTTAACGGAGTTGCATCACGTCGATTCTTGATGAAAATGCCTTTAAAAAATACTAATGCACGCAGAAAATGTCCTTCAATTTCCAAATTCACATTTGAAATAAACAAATTGTTGGCTTTCGCATTAAGTCAGACTCACGTATGTTTAAACTTAAAAAAAAAATTTTTTTATTATGTAAAAAACTTGCATTTTAAATTCAAATAGGGAACTCCTTAAAACTTCAGTGAACACTTTGACGCACTTTATTCTTAGTATTCGCATCGAAGCATGATGAAAAAAATTTCTTTTTTGAGATATGGGAAGATTTGATTGAAAATTTGAAAATTTTAGAATTTAAAACTTCTAAACTTTCTTCCGCTTGAAGCTCACCTTTTTTGCTACCGTAGAATTCAACGTTCAACGAAACAATGATTTGAAAATTTGCGCGACCTCACTGCCATGCCTCTGCCTCTACCTCCACCTCCAAAAAAAAAAAAAAGTTTTCGTAATTCAGCGGCACATACATACATGCACACATTGAATGGATAAACATAAGAAATTCCGTGGCACACCGACAAGAAAGCACGCACATTGGCGCATTTTAGCAGAGAATATCGGAACAATCGGAACAGCAAGAACTTTTACTATTACTTTAACTTTTACTCTCGTATTTTCACTGTTTGAGTGGATATTTGTTAATCGATGTATGTGAATATCGCGCCCATAAGTGCACAAAGCACAGGAACCGTTATTTATCTAGGTCGGCATAAGTATTTGCGCCGACTTGCATCTCGCTCACTCGTTTCCTTACTCTATATTCCGCTCACCACTTACATCAAACTAGCGAAAGCTCTAAATTTTACAACGACATTTATAAACTTGCCTTGCCTCAAACCAACACATTCAGAAGAAATAATTCTCACTGCGCCTATGTACAAGTGAGGACGTGTGCTTTCATATACAGTGGTTCTGGTTCTCTGTTTCTGTTTCATGTTCTTTTTTAACGAAGCTTTAGGGTTGCAGTCCCTTGGATTTTTTCAAAAATCCTCATATGAAATTTTGTAATCCTCTGTCAGCAGTCTGAATGGAACTAGGAATAAAATAGGACCCTAAAAATATTTTAAATTACAATTCGAATAGCAGAACTGATGCATAGAAATGTTAATTGCAATGAAAATTAAATATTTTAAATGACCTTTAAGGCATTAATCAATGACCTGAAGGATATTTTCCATGGGAATTAATTACAGGACATTTCGGGCATTTTTTAAATTGGTTTCGCGAAGGTTTTACTAAACTTTGATGTAAACTATATTGTCAAGATAAAACCTTCAAAAAGTGTAACTCTTTTTCTTGCAGTGACATACATATGTATTTTTGTATTTTTATCTAGCATAAACCTTTAAGGCATTGATCAGTGACTTAAAGGTGCCAACGAAGCATGAAATATTGCAGGAAACTTAAAAACTTTTTGACTTTAAGCTTAATCTTAGTCTCGATGCAAGAATGTTGAAAGAATTTTTTGATGAGGGAAATCCGCTTGCAACTTGAAAATTTCAATACTTTTCGTGTAACATCTGCGCATGTGCAAGTGCTCTTTATGCTCGTGAATTGAACGTTCGACATTTGATTTATTTGACTTTCATTTCAGTCGAATTGAATTTTTCATCATCGAATTATAACGACATATTGTTTAAATAAGAAGAAGAATTTGGAATCATGCAATATATCAGGAGATGGTTTGCGAATATTTAATACAAGTGCATGCGTTTTGGGAAGCGTACGAAACCTCGACAGCAAGAACCTTTATATTACTTAAATCTCCTCAAATAATATAGTGGTCAGATTGTTAATGGACTATGCTACATATGTCCCTAATAAAAAGTATGGGAACTTATTCATTCTTGTATTAGATTGAAATTCACTTCTTGGTAATGGTTGCGCTGGGCCAAATTGGGGGTCGTGGTAAAATCCGACTTCAATTCTGTTCAGCACCCCAAAAAACTTACCGGAGGTACCTCTTCCCGATTCAGAACTTTTTTTTTGTTTCCTGAGTTAGAATTTTTTTTTCTATGATTCTTTGAACCCGCATCTCTGTCCTGATATATTAGGAATAGATTTGGCATGGGTTCTTTATTCAGGGCTATTGGAATGTGCAGTTATAATTCTGAGGATACTGGGTTAAAATTATTTATATATCCAGATTTTATGGGATTTTGGCACTTTTAAGTAGGTTTTTCGAAACCTGGACCATGGTGCCATATAGACCTTAAATTGGATTACGACCCAAAACATACATAGGTATATGCACCTCTGGGTCTGACCACTTTTTTTTTTTTGTGGGATGTGTAATCAAAAAATGGAAACAAACATTTTTCTATAAAAAACCAACATCCAACATACCTACGCATTGCTCTAGTCAAGAAATTTTGAAAATTACAGACTTTGGTTGATGCAAACAAAAATGTCCTTACAGCATGAAAGTTCAAATTTGACAACTATTTGTATGCAACGTTCGACATCAAGGTAACGAGTACTTGCACAAAAAAAATTTTGTTTCAAAGCTTGCATGAAACACTTGCATTTTAAATCAAGGGAATTTTGCTTACTCAAGTGAAACACTTCTGCAAGCACTTTTTCTTACGATTGACGCATCTGAAGATATGAAAAAAGATTTCGGCATTTTTTGAGATATTAGTGTGAAATTTGTATCATGAAATATTATGAAAATTATTAGAATTTAAAAACTAATCAAACATTTCTTCCGCTTGAAGTCACTTTTGTTGCTACCGTAGAATTCAACGTTCAACGAAACAATCGATCTTGAAAATTTGTCGTCTGTACCTCACTGCCATGCCTCGTGTCGTCTACCTCCGAACCTACCAAAATAAAAAAAGTTTTGCGGTAATATCGGGACATCATAATGATCACATTGAATGGATAAAATGGAGAATTCCGTGGCACGACCGACAAGAATGCACCATATTGGCGCTTTTAGCAGAGAATATCGGAACATCGGAACAGTCAAGAACTTTTATATTATGGTTAACTTTTACTCTACGTATTTTCACTGTTTGCATGGATTTTGTTATCGAGAGCAATATCGCGCCCATAAGTGGCATCGAATTGAGTACAAGGAACGTTCATTTATCTAGGTCGGCATAATGAATTTGCGCCAATTATCTCCGCTCACTCGTTTCCTACAAATGTAAGATTCTCATACTTACATCAAATAGCGAAAGCTTCTTGCAACATTTTACAAGACATGAGGTTAGTGAAACTTGCCTGCCTCAAACCAGACCATTCAAATGAAATATTCTCACTCGCGAAGTACAATAGGCGTAGTGCTTTCGAATCACATGGTTCTGGTTCTTGTTTCTGTGTGTCATGGAAAAAATTTTTTTGAACACAGCTCTCACGTTGCAGCTCCACAATTGAAGATTTTTCTCAAAAATTCCTACAGTATGAAAGTTTGCAAATCGCTCTGTCAGCAAGTGCTGAATGAAACGTTAGGAATAAAATTAGCGACCGCCATGCAACAAATAAATTTAAATTACAATTTCGAATAGCAGAAGTGATGCTAGAAATGTTCAATTGCAATGAAAATTAAATATTTTAAGTGCACCTTCCTAAGGCATTAATCATAGTGACCTGAAGGATATTTTCCATGGGAATTAATTACAGGACATTTCGGGCATTTTTTAAATTGGTTTCGCGAAGGTTTTACTAAACTTTGATGTAAACTATATTGTCAAGATAAAACCTTCAAAAAGTGTAACTCTTTTTCTTGCAGTGACATACATATGTATTTTTGTATTTTTATCTAGCATAAACCTTTTGTTGAAATAAAAAATTATATTTTTATAAGATATTTTTAAAAAAATTACTTAATAACGGGCAACAGATTCAGTTGGTATACTAGCCAGTAAATGAATTTTTGTTAGAAATAGTGAAATTATAGTCAATATTAGGAATGGTTAAATGGGTATGAAGACAATAAGAGAATTCGTTATAGAGAGAGAGAAGAAAAAAAACGGCACTAAAATGTAGCAAAAAGCCTTCAGAAGATTCTCTATATAGAGCTAATCATCATTGAGGCCACATTTTTGCGAATCCGAGAGGTACCTACCAGTACCATTAAAACTTTTTGAAAGGAAATTGTTTTAAGCTGTTAACCCACAGGATCCACAAGACTTGAATATGCCGCCTCAGCAACGATCATTTTTATTAAATCAGGTATATGGGCACTTCCTGGAAAAGTAACGTTTTTGTCGCCTCCGTGTATATATGTTTGTATGTCTGGCTGTCTTTCGGATCTGAACGCACGCAATTATATAGAAACAGAAGTACTATTTAGCGGATCTTTGAAGTCGGGATTAAAAATTGAACACGGAAGTGTGTACATTATACGCGGTCCGTTGCTTTTGATTATGTTAAACAAGAAAATTTGAGGATTTGGAAGTTTTTATCCGATAAAAGGGGAAGCATTAGGCAGGAGCGGACTGGGGGTCAAAGGGCCCACCAGGCGTTTGAAAAATGGGGTTTCGTTACCTAAGAAAAAGAAAACAAAAACGTAACAGCTAAAAACCACAGCGAACTGGGGGCCCACCGGGCTTTTTCCCGGTTGCCCATGGGCCCAGTCCGCCCCTGGTATTAGGGTTACCAAATGATCCAAGTTAAAAAAGCGGACATCCAACGGAAATCAATCAATATATGTAAATATGATCAGGTGACTGATCTGCACATACGAAGTCGATAAGAAATGATATACGATACATGAAGATATCGTTCTGAAAACAGCTGATAGTTTCTATTGGTTCGCGTTGTACATATGTCAGGCAGACAACACGAACTGTCGGGCAAGAAAATACTTGAGTACCGACTAAGGAACAAAAAAAAAGGACGAAATTATAATTAATCAGTCAAATTGGGAAAAAAACGGACATTTCAGTAAAAAAGCGGACAGTTGAAAAAAAAAAAACGTACGCCTGGTAACCTTGGGCAGGACAAAAAGAATAAATAACCTTGGGCATGTTATGGGTGGTATTTATCGAACCGAATCAAGATATATCGAGTTAAATTTCTATAGGTAGGTATATGTGTTTTTGGTTCTTCAATTTGAAAAGAATTACAACGAAAACCTCCCATGAGAAGTGGATGAGGATTTCTGATTTTTCCGTATGCTTTTCATTTAGTTTTATTTTCGATAGTGTTCAAGGTGAAGGTCATTTTTTGTTTTCCACTAGTCGTGATTGCTCATGACTGGATATGTCGGAGAGCGTTTAAAAAGGTAGCCACCAGCACATTTTACTTCCAACCAAAAAATGTTGTATATATAACTTGCTTGCTTGGACTGACGCCATGGCAATTGTAAACATTTCGTTTCAACGCACCTATTTGTATGTATGTACATACATATGTGTGCATGTGATGATATGTTATGCCTTTTTTTAAACAATTCACTTTTTTCGTGAATTTGTTTTGTTTTATTTATGGAATTGGTTTTCATTCTTTTCAATATTTTCGAAGATGTTGTGAAAATTCTTGAACTTGACGTTCTCCGTTCATGACAACAATAGCAGGAAAGGTAGGAAAACATTTCGCATCTATATGTTTTGTTGTTATTTAAAAATTACACAACGATTAGATAATTTTGAAAGGAAATTTGGATGTTTTTGTGACAAACGCACATGTATTTTTGATGATGTTTTTAAGCGCACAAGCTTTTAAATCAAACGATTTGTTTTTGATTTTTGAGCTTTTGCCAAATGTCAGAAACAATTTTTCTCTTTTCGAAATGAAGTCGAAATGTGCGATGTGAAACGTTTGACAAAAGAAAATTTATTTCGAAAACAACAACAAAACGAAGAAAAAAAATCAATTTCCCTTCTACGCAATTGTTACGTAACGAGCGAAATGACGGCAGACATAATATAACAACAGATGGGCTCATGTCGTCCAGAGGCTTCTCAAGCTTTAAGATGCAACACGCAAAATATGCTGACCACTGACCAGTACTCCTTAGGAAAGAATAACACTGTGCAACACGTTCAATGTAAACCCAAATTTAGCTACAGTTTTTAATAGATGAATGTAGCAACTACTTATATTTGGTTTAGTCGGATTGTATCAATTAATTATACTCGAAACACTCAATTTCTTTTTCTGTTAAAATTTGAATGGCTTCGACTATTTTCAACCAATTTTCAATTTTCAATTTTCATTTTGTTGGAAATTAAATGCTTTTTCTTAAATAATGCCGTTGTGAAGGCTTTGTAGTGGAACAAATTGGAATAAAATGGCTCCAAAGTTGAAAAATTTGGAAAAAGTTCAAACAAAGTCACTTTGTCATTAGAAAAATTCCAATTAAATAATAATACAATTGCAGCATACTGTTTATATTTTTCTCAAAAGAGCATTCTTTTGACTTTTTGAAGACGTAAAAAAAAAAAAAACTAAAATCGGTTGATAAACAACAAAGTTACAGCTTGTTAAGTTAGTCAATGTCCTAAATAACGGGTTTTGGCCCATATCTCCGAATCTAGAGCGAATCTTATAAAAACCGTTCGAATATTTCAGTTCAGCTTTGTAATATAAAGTCCTAAATAATGCCCCAATTCCGTCTAGAGCCAGTTCTCGGTAAACAAACCGTAGTATTTAGTTCGCTTGATGTATATAAAAAGTATTCTAAATAGAGATGCCACGTCAACCCTTTCTCGTCTATTGTAGCCCAGTTTAGCAGTCGGCTTAAAGTCTAAACCTGCTAAGTCCACTTTTAACCGATTCTGACTTTTCGATGTCATTCAAAAGAAAAAAGCACACTGCTGCATTGTCAGACAAAAAAATCTTTTTTAATTTCAAATTGTAAATACGGAAAAATTGGTGATGAAAAAAACTGCTTAAGTCCAACTGTCAAAGTAGCCATTGTATAATGCACAGAATCAAATTTAGAGGAGACTTCATATAAAATAAACCATCCATATTTTTGGGCTCCTTTCTTAGCTTTAAGTCTTAAAAAAAAAAGGTTTTTCTTTGCCCTGTAAAGTCTTGAAATTGTTAGTTAGCAGATTTACACTTTAAGCCGACGATATAAGAAACGAAATAAAACAAGTAAACGAGGTGTATTCTAACTTGATGGCATCGATTGTACACACAACACATAAACTTTATGCCACCGTTGAAACGTTGAAAACATTTCAGAACTTCAAACAAACAAACAAAAAAAACATAAATTTGGTCGAATTTTTCGGATTATTCAGATACCTACTTTGGAAGGATCGTCGTCAACATCATCTATGGTGCATACTTCAGAATTAAGATTTATGAAGAACTTAATGAAAATTGGCGTTTCTTATAGAAAATTTCTACAGACTAAAGAATTGTCGACACCATTTTTACTCCATTTCCATTTGCGGGCGCTGCTTTCTTTGTGTCTTTTTCAATATGTTAATTCTTTCGATTACATATCTACTAAAAAGAACCATATGGATAAAACTCATATTAGCAATAAATAACTTGAAAAAAAAATTAAAATAGAATATTGTGCAGCCGCGGGAAAGAAATTCAAATTAATGTAGGAACGGTTCTTGGTAAAGTGCCAAATCAATTCCAGTATTTCGACCAATCTGAAAAAATGCAAAGTCGATCCGTCCGACTATGATATACCCCGACGGTCGGAACCTCTTATGTCGTAGTCATACGGTTACCGTCATTCCAACCAATTTAGTCTTTTCGTCGAGCTAAATCTACCAACATTTGTAACATGTAGGCATGGGAATTGACGGATCGTGCCATACAGAGGGTATACAGACGTACCTATAGGACGGACAAATTTTTTTTCACAATATGTCCTCGCATCCGCCAAACAACAAATCAAAGTGTGGATTCGCTTCCGAGCTAAAAATCATTTTCTCTATAAACAGTTATTTACAGAAATATTTCGCAGACCTCGCTCATTTCTCGTTAGTAACATCCTTAGGGTTCCAATCTCGAATAGATGGATTCTGCTGCTTAGAAGGAGGTCCAACACATATATATATATACATATGCACATATAAGATCCGAAAATAAATTTCATAAACGAAAAGAAATGAAACGTTCTGAAACAGTGACAGGAAGTTCTTACGTGCACCTACACTATTTTTGGACGATTGCGGTCCCCCCCGCCTCTTTCGCTGTTCAGCAGCAGATTAGAAATTCGTTGCGTAAGAATTTCTTTTCAAATATTTGGGGGACCAGAAGGCTAAATACTATTTCATTACGTCTCCACAAATATATTCAACAATATGAGACGCAAAGTTGTATAGCTTTAGGCACGCGGCGGAAAATGTGAATGCGATGAAAAAGATTTTTTAAGAGCCGGGAGCATCATTTCGCTTCTGATGATAGAACAATCAGGTCAGTCGATATATTAAAAAAAAAAAAATATGTGTCACTGAGCGTTATTCTTTTGTGTAGATATTTTATCTTTTATTTTTAAGGGAACATTGCGGCAGCTAGCAACACAGCGAGCAACAAAGTTCAGCGCAAGAAAAGTCAATCAGCGATCTGGAAAGGACTTTAAAGTCTCTTGATATTCTGCATTAAACAGAAAAATATCTCTTGGGGCAAAAAAGTTCCCTAATAATCAAGAAATAAGTTCATTTAGATATTCGTTGCGGCTTTTCATTCAGACGATATTCTTTTTTGAAATGAAATTCTAAGAAATTAAGAAATCCACTTTCAAAGTATTTGAAATATTTTTTGGGAGCAACCCAAGCTGAAGAAGATATAATGCCTGCTGCCCAAAGAACGAACGATAGTGCAAAAGCCATGTCATACATGAAAGACAGTTTCGATGGATGCAGACGAGGAGCATACAGCCCCACGCACATACTCGTCGTATAACGCCAATATTATGAGCTGAAAATGTTGGCTAAAAAATTCTGACAGTGCCATCTTGAAGTGCTTCCCAACGACAGTCGAACTTTTGTGACTTCTGCCAAATATTTCGCATCCATTTCATACACAGTCCGTCGTGTCTGCTCTGTACGAAAATTTGGCAGTCATTTTATTTGAAAGAATGCCAAGTTTTTGTTGTTGTTGTGTATTACTCAAAAACAGAACACCATCTTAATGTTTCCATATTGCTTGTCATATTAGATTATAGACACGGCGGTCCACACGGCATTTAACCATACTGAAAGGAGAAATCATTCAATGAGTACTGCGTGTCGAAGGCATTATAGCAAAATAGTTGATATAATTGCACAGAAATTACGGATTTTCCAATTTAAGGAGAGGTATATATGTATATATAATTTTTTTTTTTTTTTTGGTAAAATAGAACCGGACTCCAAAGGTGTATTTTCATTTGAATTTCATCTTTGTGATCTTTTGGACGATTGGGCTAGTCTAGCAGGATTTTTTTCGAAAGCAATTGGGGCGGTTGGTTTATAAGTTGAAAAAGAGGATAAATAATTTCGTAAAAAGTTTTCTTTTGCGAAAACTTCGCATACGGAGTCAAGGTCTTATAATTTGGATCACTTTGTCACAGGGCCTGTTTATCAAAAGTTTATATTACTATCCGAACTTAAAAGAATTGCTTGGAAGAATTTTGTTAATACATAATATAGGATCTTAAAACGGTTCGCTTCTTATGTTAAGATTAAATCGAGATCCGAGACAAAAGCCCGTGTGAAAGTATTGATAAGACCAAGACAAAAAAAATAATTGAAAAATAGTAAAAAGGCAAATTAACTAACTCTAACTCTTGACACTTTTTGCTATTGTTGATTATTATTTTATTGAGAGAAATTATTTTAGTCTTGATTTTCTTTCTTGGTTATATTTCGGTTAGGTATATCTAAACAGATCGGTGATTAGCCAAACTACTGTACTAAATCTTGATGGTAAACTTAAAAGTAAACTGACCAAGGCAGATGAAACCACAATGTTGTCGAGGGGCCCAAAATAAATTGCTCAACATAATCCATAAACATTTGATGTCAGTCTATTTTAACACATCGCCCACCCTCTCAAAAAAAGAGACAAAACTCAAAAGTTTTTCCCCATTTTCTCCCATTTAAAATTTAAAGGAATTCCAGGGTCTAAAGAGTATGACAGCAGAGGTTTTTGGTTTTTGGAAGACGCCAAATTTTGAGTTAATCTCTTTTGAAAAAGATCTGCGAAAACAGTGGCGAAAATCTTTTATTTCAGCACCCAAAAACCAGATACATATATAAGTACATATGTATGTACACATAATGAACTTATGAGAATAAGTTTATTATTTCCATGCTAATAGGCTAAAGTAAACCGACGTCGCCATTATTCGATTTTTTATCGTCCAGAAACGTTTCTGTGACGGGCTTTTTGCACTTAATCTTTGCTGACTTAGAAATATCACATTTGCAAAATGCTAGTAATAAAACGGAATATTAATGTTCAACTACTTTTAATTATTTAAGCAAATCATATCGGAATCAGGTTAGGTCCAATTCAAAACCAATTGATTTGCATTCTGTTAGTGAAAAATGCTCAACGTGGCTATTATAGGAATATCCATAAAAATCCACATTAGCTATTTTGGCGGTTTCAATACTCACATTTGGACATACACAGTTATAACTGTTTAAAACTTGTACCGAAAATATATTTTCTTAACGTTTCTACCAAACTTCTTTATGATGAGTTCTTAAAATTTATCTTTCGTAGAAATGCTTCAGAATATAACAACCGGATATGGATAAAATCCTTTCACAATAAAATTATATAATATAGTTTAAAAAATATAATTAACACGGTTGAGTGTCCTAATCGGACGAACCTAATCATGATAGATTTTTTGATCGAATTAATATATTTTTCACGGTCTCGGGACGAGTGTGCAAAGTTTGAGCTAAATCGGACCAATTCATATAGGATAAATCGACCGCAAAGATTCAGTTACAAATAAACATACGTTCGGAAAAATAGAACGTTCCAAAGGAAACGACTTTAAAGAATTATGAGAGCTTTATTGTCCGAGCTTTTGAGCACATTTTGATACCATATCGATCACTGTTTAGGTGCCGGAAATTTTCAATGAATATGCAACTTGTTGTCCGATTTAAATAGGCTCAATGTAGTGTGAATAGTGAAGATCATAATGCATTGTGTCAACGAAGCGACGATGGGACACAGCGACAACGGGAAAGACACGACGTTGATGGCGATCGTGACAGCGGTGGTGTCGCGCAGAGTGGGAGCCAGCACGTATGTATGTATGTACGCCTTAGTGGCGGATTCATTCGTGTCTCTAGATGAGGAGAGGCTTTTTTCTTTTCATATTTGTTAGAAAGCAGATATTTGCCATTTTTGTTTTATTTATCGCACATTTTTCCGTGAACAGATTATGTATACAAACGGCGCATGCAAACATATGCAACCGGTCGTCCAAATTCAGACCAACTAAAACTAATTAGTCTTGTTTAAAAAAAAAAAAAATGTCATAGTGATGCCAAAAGACTAGACCGCAAATTATACATACATATGTGTCTTTCGAAATTGTGTAATTTTTCTTTGACATTTTTTCTTTTTTGCCAATCGAAGAAAATTGCATTGAGAGAACCATCGAGACGAAATATTAACATTTGGCGATCCTTGCTAGCGCAACTATTTAGTTTGATGAGGCTTGAAATTGGACATGGAGAGACATGTAATCTACAAGTTTTTCTTGGCTGCCTCTGCCAGACTTTTGGCCTTTGACTTGACTAACAATAATTAAATATTAAGAAGAAAATAATCTATAAAATTAAAGCAATCCCAAATAAGAATAACAAATCGAAAACCAAATATATTCAAACAAAGAAAATAAAAATAAGAAATAAATCAAAATTAATTAAAATCCTACCTTACTGCAGTTTCATTTTGAAATTCTGACGGCTTCAGCACTATTTCGCCATTGGCATTCACCACTTGAGTATAGGAATGGTTGGCTTCTTCGGAATTCCCGAACACAAAATTGAATTTCCATTGGAACTCGTCCGATGATTCGTTGTCATTGTTGTAAGCATTCCTTACGATTTGAATGTTCACAAATGGCTTCGCAAATGAATTGCTACCTTCAGATGCATTCCCGTTATTTGCTCCAGCATTATCGCTTTGGTCCTTTTTTTTATCAGGCGATTCGCTTGTAGCATTGCGATCGTTCAGTTTAACTCGTTTCGGTTGCCGATCGTCGTTGCTCGCACATGATATCTTTTCTGCTTCCAATTTCGACTCAGCGCTTCTTCGATCGTCCATTTCGGATATTTATTATTATGAGGTTATGTTTCGTATGAGGTTATATCTTTTACGTTTGTTTAGGATATTTATTTTGTACTGATTGATATGTTTCATAACTTCATTTTCTAGCTTGAAGAAAATCGATACGATACTTTTTTATGCCTTAATTTCCAACTCTCGACAGGGACTTCTGGAGCTGTCAGTTTTAAAAATTTTCTAATTAAAAAGTTAACAAAAAGAAAAGAAAATTTAAAAAAAATATAAGTAAATGAAAAATCGTTTGTCTTTCTAAACAATTGGAGATGTTAAGAAATTTGACCGTAAAAACGGCCTCCTTTACCGCTATCTCGCCCGCGTTCTCAAAATACGAAATTCGAATTTATCAAATTAATTTTTATGAAAATAAAAGTCTGCAAGGACAAAGCGCTGCCATTGATGGGGAACAAAATTAAATCCAATAATTACAGGGTTGCATTTCGGTTGAAGTTTTTTATACCCAGCGTAAGCACGGTATATATTAGTTTCGTTCCAATTTTGTAACAGCTAGAACTAAGGTCCATGGAAACTGACAAATATATACATAAATACATACAGGGTGTTCGCGGAATTTTCTGCATTATTTTAATTCGCATTGCCTTTGGTGAAATTCTTCTATATGTTCATAAGCAAGTACCTAATGATATGCTCCATTTTTGCATGCTGTCGGATAAATTTTGAAAAAAATTTGTACTTACCGAGCCTCGTCGAGTGCGAGAGACAAGTACCAAAGGGCAAACATTTTCGTCAAAAATTGCAAATGTTGTAATAAATCTAAAAAAAAAAATATAACACAAATTTATGATAAGTTATTTACAGTTTGTTCTTTAAAAAACTGCTCATAATGAAATAAAATTGTTCCAATTAATCTTTTTGGTACATGTCAAAGGATTTAATACTTTTGTTTTCACTGTAATTTTCTTGCACCTTATTAATAATAGTTTTTGTTTTTTTTCCTTGCTGCTCTCACTGTTGACATAAGGAAAATAATGAAAACATTTCTTTCTAGCATTACGTCACATTTTCAACTCCATGCTTGTAAACAACACATACACACACACACACCTATAAAAAGTATTTTCTCTGTCGTTTAATAAAATACTCTTAACGGAAAATTTTACCTTTAGCTGAATGCTTTCCTTAACACTGAAATCCTTTTTGAGACTTTCGGCGGGTTTTTATGTTTATAACAATTTTAGTTATATATATACATACATATATATAGCAAATTCGTAGATAACTGTCGATTTTTTCTCTGAAGAACAGAAGTTGGCACTTTTAGACGCAATTAATTTCATAAGTTTTATTTGCGTCATTAAGAATGTACATATATTAAGGACAACCGATGCAAGGACACAGATTATTTGCTTTTACTTCATTGTCATAAAACACAAAGCGCACAAAGTTGGACCAAGGATAACACGATTTTCTTTACCGAAATATTTCTCTCTCAGCTGTTTTGAAAAATTTCGGAACTTTTGCATAATCACGCTTCTTTCTCTGTGTGAGGCTTTCGATTATTGTGCTCCTTAAATTTCGACTTCTTGGAAGGTTGTATATTTACGCTCTTTTTACGTTTATGCCCACTCTGATGTTCTTTCATACACTCACGTAAATGAAATTTTTATTGTTTTATAGAATACACCCAGAAGAAATATACCTCATTGGTGACTTGCCGCTTATACATATAAGGTCTTAAGAAAATCAAGAGAACTCCATTTTTGAACACAACTTTTATGCTGCAAGAATGGAGTGTTAAAATTTCCAACATTTTTGGCTAAGCAATGGGAGCCAGTAACATTATTAAGTTGCATTATAACTTCATTTGAGGATTTTTTGTTTATGCTTCAATTGGAAAATACAGCTTTATCTGAAGCTTTCTATTGGGAAGGGTCTTTATCTGACAATTTTGTATCTCACTAATACAAAACAAAACCAAATAGTCATACCAACACGTGGCCAAAAGAGCTTTTTTCAAACTTTTCATCTCAGGCTCAATTTGAAAGAGCAGATTACCTACCCCATTCGATTGCGTATCAGGTTGGTTTATTTTACAATGTATCTACCCTTAGGCAATCTATTTTGATATCATTCATTCACATTATTAGTGATATTTGGAATGAAGTCTGAATCTGTGAAAACTTCAAAAAATTCAATTTGTATAACTCGACATAATGCCGCCAATTACACTAGTTTACAAATAATAATTTTTGCCGTGTTCAGGAGATCTCAATACACTTTTCCCATAGACATTGGCCTTCTAAACACGAAAATAATATTTAAAAATTTTTTCATGGAAGCGTTTATTTTATATCGATTTTTAAAAAACAAAGTTTTTTTCCGGAGATATTGTAGATTTTTTGAGCAGAACTCGGCCATGCATCGACCAATTCAAATGAAGTATCACTCAAATTAAAGAAAACTAACGCCTCTAAGACTCTTTGCTACATAGTTTTAAGATTGGTAAGGAAACTAAGATTCTGTAGAACCATAAACCTAAAAAAAAATATTTTTGTAGCAAAATACATGTTTCTTTTTCATGTTTCTAAAAAATAGATTCCAAAAAGACAATTTTTTTTTACTTTTTTGATTTAAAGGTGGGTCCTTACCCAACAAAATAGTATATTAGTTTTTAAAATCCATGGATAAATGGCGAAGTTAAAAGTTTATAAGTGAGGGGATAAAGCCAATATAAGCAATGAGAATCACAAATTTAGCCTTAGAGTATGCAATGTATTTTTGCGATACGGTTTAAATTTTTTATTTTCATTGCTTATATTGGCTTTATCCCCTCACTTATAAAGTTATAACTTCGCCATTTATTCATAGATTTTGAAAAGTAATACACTATTTTGTTGGATAAAGACCCACCTTTAAATCAAATATGTAAAAACAAAATTGTCTTTTTGGAATCTATTTTTTAGATGCCGATAAATGAAAAAGGAACATGTATTTTTGCTAAAAAAAAATTTTTTTTTAGGTTTATGGGTCTACAGAATCTTAGTTTCCTTACCAATCTTAAAACTATGTAGGACAGAGTCTTAGAGACGTTAGTTTTCTTTAATTTGAGTGATACTTCATTTGAATTGGTCGATGCATGGCCGAGTTCTGCTCAAAAAATCTACAATATCTCCGAAAAAAAAACTTTGTTTTTTTAAAAATCAATATAAAAAAACGCTTCCAGGAAAATTTTTTTCAATAATTTTTTCGTGTTTAGAAGGCCAAAGTCTATGGGAAAAGTGCATTGAGATCTCCTGAACAAAATGGCTGTAAACTAGTGTTATTTAACTAAACTATCCATCGTACGATTGCGATTGCGATTGTACTGCGGGTAGTATGCCTCGCCACTAACTTTCAAACAGCGCCCCAACATTTTGCCACAAATATCCATTTTATATGCAATAATTTTTCTTCCTTAGTCATTTTTAAGAAAAGCCTTGTTTGTTGCTGCCAGTTCAAGAAATAGGGTAAAAGTAAAAAAAAAAAATTTCATAGTTCTATCTTTTTGAATTGCATTCGAAATGAACTCACTCGGCCACTTTCAAAGAGCAAAAACCGTCATTCTTTAGCAGAATAGTTAGGAAGTATACCTATGCAACTTAATTTCATGATTTTTCTCTTATATTTAATACGCAACTAGGTCCTATCTCAATAAAAGCACATTTATTTTATAAAACTGAGAGGTATCAATATTTTTCGTACTCTTTTTACGATATCTTCAAAAATCAATTGCACGGTGGGCACATTTAATAAGCTAATGTGATTATGAAATTGAATTTTTTTTTTTTTGGGTGAAACGATGCAAGTTTATTGTCTGTTTAATTGAATATAATATTTTTGATGCGCTTTTTAGTCCTAGGGATTGATGAAAACAAAAAGCTTCATGTATCTCTTTTGCCCAATGTTTCGTTCCTTTTAGTGAGCCCCATTAGGAGCGTATATGTATATTAGGGTGGGTCGTTCTTGTATGAAAAAAAAAAAAAATAAAGTTCTGTGATCGCGTTGGATTAGTTAAATTATGTTTTCTTATGTATAAAAAATAATTTAGTGAAAAAAAAAACAATTCAAATTAAGCTTCATCTTCATACCGCGCAAGCGGATGGAAAGTTTGAAAAAAAAATTTATATGAGATTTTTCCGACTTCAATGATAAAACTTCGAATTTCCCAGCTTTAATCTAATTTTTTAGATACATTATGTTCCCAGATATTTTTGGTCATAAAACTATATTTCAAAGGAAAGCAACGAAACTACGATCGACCAAAATTTTGCGGAGAAATGGTCGAAGAAACTAAGACCTGAGTAAATTGCTCCAAGATATGCCAAAAATATGTTCGAACCTATCAATTTTTTAACCATTTGGAAGAAGACATATTGCCATTTCAAAAAAATCTTCTTTGAAGCAAATCGGTTCTTTCATAAGGTTGCTAAAACAATTTATATTCATATAGCTAATTATCGGTTTCATTTCACAATCGTGACCTGAAAAAAAAGTGAATGAAGTTTGAAATCTATCTACTTGAGCTTGAACAGGAAAAAAAACGACGCTCAATTACGATTATAGATGGTTAAAATCGGTTCACAGAAACCGAAGTAATAAGCAGGGATCGGATTTTGTTGCTTTTATAAACTTAAAGCATTCTTTATGGAGTAAAAATTTTGTTCAACTTACACAAAGTTAAGAAACAAATCGATTTTGGACTTCAATATGAATTTTTTTGAAGTTAGAAAAGCGGCTTAAAGTTCAACTTCCCTAAACTTATTCGCAAATTGTTGGTAAGAAAAATTTTTACCCCATAAAGTATGCTTTAAAAGAATAAAAGCAACAAAATCCGAGCCCTGGTAATAAGACTTTAAAGTTGGACAATTTCTTATTTTACTGCCGAAAAGTATACTTCTTTATTTTTTTGTTTGGAAATATATAAAGCATAAAGCATAGTTATATTTGTTGTCTTATGAATAGTAAAATAATGTTGAAAATAAACAAACTTTGCTGAATCTTGAAAAGCTTGAACCGTTTGGGCGGCCAAAATAATCACGAAAGTCTGTTTATTTTCAACATTATTTTACTATTCATAAGACATACAAATATAAATAATAAAAAAAAGTTTTGTTCTTGGTTTGTTGCCTCACTAAAAATGCCTTGTTCATAAAGCATCTCTCAAAATTGTTGCTCAAATGTGTTCCTCAACGGGACAGCATATTGGCTCTGCCATTTATTATAATTATCCTAAAAGAAATGGAATTATTTGCCATTCGAGTATAACTGTACTTGATGAAATTTTAAATTGAACGGGAAAGAAGTTCAAAAAATAACAAACCAAATATGGAACTAGACGAAAGAAGCTATTCCGAAAATACCAACCAATCGGCTCTCGACTCGTGATCAGCGGCTGAAATTTCGCAGCAATATCGTATGAATTTGCCAATGTGAGTTCCTACAGCGCATGCTCGTTACGGTAGAATAACGAAACTGTAGCTGTGTGCGTTAATGTTAGTTGAAAATTTGAAATATTCGGTAGTTTCGAAGCAAGCGTTAAGGTGAAAAGTCGTATCGCAATTTTTAACGTACATATCTTTGACAATTGATTGAGCGAAATGGACAGCGCCATTTGCAACAAATGCTTTCGGCGCCAAAATAAAGAAAAAACCTTGAAGTTTCTCGTTTGGGATTGTATGCATATAACCTGCGATAAATGCATCGAAGACACAAAATGTCCGATTTGTGGTTTTCCTTCGCCACCAGTCCCTCACAGTGAACTAGCTGCTCAGATTCAAAATCCATTGAAACATTTCGTACACTTCCAACGGTTTTTAAGACTTAAAGTTGAACAGGATGCTCGTCGACTGGAATACACCATCAAAAAATTGCCAACGAAAGCTGAAGAACTCAATCGTCAAATTGAGAGCTACCAAAGGGAATTGCAGGAACTTAAATTGAAAAAGGAAAAAGAAGAGAAACGTGGAAGAAAAATGAGGCAGTTCTTGGAAGTAACTGAACGCGCCATGCAGAAAAATAGCAGTCTCGAAGAGTCCGTCTCTCTGACATTGAACTCTGATCACGAGATGGAATAACTTTCATATATTGCTTCTGTTAACTATTTGCTTCGAAAGAAATTCGTGCGTTATTGGAAAAAATGTATAAAAAAAAAAACTCATTTATTTCGAATCTTACTAGCCTCAGGTCTTTGTACTACAATAAAACATCAAATGTCTTCGATTGCAGCAGCAAAAATAAAACTTTTATTAGATACACTTGAAAATACATTTGTTTTTATTTTAATTATTTTTGCCTCACAATTAAATGTATAGAATGGCGCCTCTACATTTCAAACTTATAAGAATAGTTAGGAAGTATATGCCTTAAATTAAGAATTACAAAATCATTTGATTTTTCATCATAGATCATTATCGTCACAAATCCATATGACTGTTTTTTGTAAGCGAAAAACTGCCGTTCAATTTCATTGCATTTCCGATATGCGATTTTAACAATGCAATGGCATAAACTCTCGACAGTCGTTTCAGCGCCTTTGATTTTGTTTTTCTGGTATTAATTTTAACAGTATAGATTTTTACTCTCATAATAGCACATCTGAATTTTTGATAAACAAAATTTTTTTGAATATAAAAGATTTTATACGAGAAATTTATATTTTATTTTTAAATAAAACTTCGATCGGCATTTTCTGAAAAGAGTTTTAAGCGCACTTTTCAATGGATGTTTTTATTTCGAGCTTCGAGAAGTACTACTCTCAGTATTGAGCTGTTATAATTTGTTAGTTCTTGGCTAATCAATAGCAATTCTTCTGAATGTTGTGCTTTCATGCCATGGCGCGAAAGCTTTATTATCATAATATGGTGCTTTCAAAATGGAATAAGGCTAATTATCATTTGTTTCAAATTCTCCCAAAAAATTATCGGGCCATGAGCATATCATCTATGGAAATAAGCAATAATTTTCGAAGTTGATTTTAACTCAAATGGATAAAAATCGATACCAGTGGATTTATGTCAAAGACATTACAATATGTGGTAAAACCTAGAACTTCATATCACTCTTACAAAAGAAAAGGAGTTATTTATTCAGAGAATAAAATTTATTTAAGCATGAGAAAAAGCATATCTACGAAAAAAATTATTTAAATCGCTTTTTCTCGAAATAACGACTTTCGGCTTATATGTATGTATAACTATTTCTTATTTTCAGTTATATAAAATGACTAATATTGCTTCAATTGTTTAGTTTTATTTGGCAGAGGATTTATTCGAAATATTTTTTAATTTAGAACTTTGCCTTGCAAAACAATTTTTCGCTTGCTCTTATTTTTTTTGCTTGTCAACAATAATTATGATGGGGGCCAATAAAGCAAAGCGCCTTTCATCGGTTCTTAGTGAGCAAACAAAATCTGTTGCCGTGCAGCTGATATTTGGCTTGATGTTTTTTTAAAAAACAAAAAACTACAATTTTTTTAAATTATTATTCAAGCCCCTCTTAATACCATTATAAGATATTTTTGCATTTGTGAGCTATGTTAAGAGTATGTACCTTTTTAATTTGATTTTTTAATTTTACAATTTTACGGTTTTATTTTCCACCAATTTTTTGTTGCCTGCAACATGATGCTTCATCGAAGCTTTTCCCTTTGAATTTGCAGTTGTTAGTTACAAATCTAAATACGTATGTGCGCTTCATTCCGCTCTTAAAATCTCTCACCTTCTCCTCTCATATTTTACAACAACAGTTGTTTTATGGACACATATTATTATTTAGCAATTTCTTCAAGATTTTAATATCGGCTCCTTGCGGTTCTTCGTGTTTATGTAGTATGTATCACAGCTCTTTATCGATTTTATTAAAACATTTGCATCATTTGTTGGTGTTTATCATTAATAACACTAGTTTACAAGATTTTTTGCGGTAGATTTAAATGCAATTTTCTTATGAACTATGGCCGTCTAAACACAAAAAAAAAAAAAAAAATTATTTTTAAAAATTGTTATGGTTGAAGGGTTTTCATATTGATTTTTGAAGAAAAAAATTTGTTTTTTTTTTTTTTGGGTGTATTGCGGCTTTTTCGAACAAAATCCTTCTGTAAAAAATTTTTAATGCTTTTTTCGCATTAAGATGGCCAAGGTACATAAGGAAAGTGCTTTTTAATGTTCAGAAAAAATAAAGATTAATTATTTGTTAACTAGTGTAATTGGTCTCATCTTTCGCATCTTATTTTCGTACTTCGTATTCATACGTATTGGTACTCGTTCAATTGTATTGTTGTTTCAGTTGCACACAATTTATCTAATAATTATTCTTTAGTTTTTTGCTTGTGTTGTAATTAAAAAAAAAGTATATAATATATAGGTATATATGTAAATATTTATATCTATGTTCTTAGTGCGAAATTATCATAAAATTTTGTATATTTCCGCATTTTTCACTGCATAAGCGTTCAGCGGATCTCTTTATCATTACGGGCCCTCTCTCACCCTCTCCTCCACCACTCTCTCTCTCTCCCCTTCTCTCTCTCTCTCTGTCTCCCTCTCTCTCTCTATCTCTCTCTCTCTTCTCTCTCTCTATCTCTCTCTATCTCTCTCTATCTCTCTCTATCTCTCTCTATCTCTCTCTATCTCTCTCTATCTCTCTCTCTCTCCTCTCTCCCCCTCTCTATCAACCACTCTCTCTCTTTACTACTTTTATTTTATGGTTGACATTGTCGGGAAGTTTGTTTACCTTTTTTTAATATATCCTATTCCTTCTTTAAATTTTTATACTTAATTTACCTTTAAATTTTTAAAGTGTAAGCTTTCTATAATTTATTTAAGAATATAAAATGGTGTTATTGCAAATCGTTTTTATATCTATTCAAATGAAACGATCTCTTTCGTTAAGATAACAGAACGCTTATATATTTTTAAGATAAATTAAGATATTATTATTTATAATTGGTTCAATGTCGTAAAGCACAAGTGAAAAATCTCTAATAATGATTCAATTTTTCAACGGTTACCATTCTAGCACATTAAAATTTTTGTCATTTAGTTATTCCATGTGAATATTTTCTTGTTTTCTTGTATTTTTGTGTAGTAATTTTAAATTTTTCATACAAGGAGGAATATTAAATATATTTTACTCTCAAAACTGAGATGCAAAAGTAATTGATTTTATAACGTTCTGAGACGATTTAAGTATTTTTGTTCATAATTTAGTCATTTAATACTTAACGAATAACGTTAAGTTACGTTAATTTTAAGTTTCTTACGTTATACGTATGAAACGTTGAAATTAATTTTGTTTCATCATTTTTTCAAAAATACTTTAAGTTTAACATTTATTCAACGCATTTAACATTTTAAGAATATTAGAATTTATCTTTTTGTCAAACATGTTGTTCTTATTATCGAAAATTAATATTTTGTATCAACTATGCATACAGAGACAATCATACTAGCAATCAAGACTTGCCATATAAAATATTGATAAAATTGTATCCCGTAAATTTTATAAAGTAATCCGAAATATATTATTTATACGTTACGTGAAAGATAAGTTTTATAGTTACATATTTAGTTCATTTAATACACATACGTCTAGTTCTTTCTGTCGCCGGAAAAAAAGATTGAAAAACATGCATGACAACATTTCAAAAAATTACCCGCTTTTTTCAGCCCAATTAAATTTATAAATCGAATCTGATCAGTTATAAAATGCTCCGTATGAGAATTTTAAAGCATCCACCATTTGTAAGAAAACCAATAAAATTATAAAAGAAAATATCGAAACTTACATTTAATTTATATTCAAAAGAAAATGAAAATTCCTCTGAACCACCTATAATCTGGTTCCTATTTTTCGACACTGCTGAACTGAACAAATTTTGAATAAATTGTCTTCCAATCAAGTTTTTTAATGCAACAAACGTAATGTTCTCTTATGGAATGATTTTAATATATTACTTAAAAGTTTTTTATTGCGTTTTTTTTGTAACAATTGAATTTTAATGATTAAGACAAAACTTCAACAGATACTTTAAAAGCTCCTTTGATGGATGTGGAAATATTCGCATGTACAAAAATACATATGATAGCTTTAAAATGCTATACATTATTCACAGTTTCAGTTTCTAATTCTCTGCTCTTAATCGAACTTAACGGAATTAGTTGGGGTTTCCGCTTTGATTTTGCATTCCAATTGTATGTATGCCTGATTTTTATGCAAAAACTAAAATAATAAAAACATTAATACATATTTTTTTAACATAAAATATATTAGCGTGGACAACGTAACAGGCTCTGATTGTATAATGTATGCAAGTTGTCGTGCGAGCCCATATCGGTACCCAAAAGGAACATGTTGCTTCCAATCTCAAATTCGGAAAAACTTTTGGCACTATTCTCCAAGAATTTTCCGACCGAATTCCTTCTTTTAACACTTGGTTTCGAACATTTTTCGAAAAGTGTATAAATCATTGTGGTTTTTATGAGTAGAGAAATCAAAATTTCAATTTAAACTATTTTCAGGAGTTCGACCATCGAATATCGCATGACTTTCAAACTATATTGATTATATATTTCCACAGATGTATTGAAGACAATTTTGTACAAAAACTTCTTTAATAAGGAAAGTTGTTTAACAGGTCAATCAAAAAAAAAAAAAAAACCATAAAATATTTTGTAAATTCTTCTTCCGGTTTAGTTTTCTTAAAAAATTCCTTAGTCAAATTATACAATATGGAAAATTGAAAATGTTCAGATCGGTTTAGTCAGAGGAATGCTTGAGTACTTGGAAGCAACATTTTTATCACATTTTATGGTTGTTGGTAAAACTTAAAAAATCAACTATCTTAAATGTTGTGTTTTCGAACATTGTTCTTTCTTGCTTAAATTGTTGTTTATTTAGTGAGGTTGAGGTAAACACATATGGTATATATGCGACCGTTTCGCTGCAAATTATTTATTTTACCACAGCTCTATATTTATGTTACTAAGTTGTTCTTATTAATTTTCTTTTTTGCTAAAGGCAACATTTGTGAAGGACTTCACCAGTAGTGCCAACTCGAATATAATTTTTTTTATTTTTTTTTTTTTCAAAATAATGAAGAAAACCGCCAAATCCTTGATTTATTTTAGTTACGTGAAAATACATTTGTTATCAAACACGTTTAAATTTACGATTTCTCTTTTCAACGGACATTTCCTGGATAAAAAACAAAAAAATGTATAAATAAAAATAATGCAATGAAAAAAAAAAAAAAGGTTTTTCAAAAAGTATAACTATTTGTATGCCGTTTGTAGAATCTTTAGGTATATGAAAGCGGAGTTCCCTGGTTGGCAGCACTGGTTTTCACTTTAATCCAGAATAAAAAGAATATGTGACGTATACACTAATAATTTATTTTTGACATTTATGAAAATAATATTTTGAATGTACGCATTTTTTGTTTTGTTTTTTGGCCTAAATAACATTTCAGTTTGAAGTTGTTTCTCACGTTATTTGCGCATTTTCCTAATATAATTGCTTTACAAACTTTAAGTTGTTAGCTCAGTCTTGTGTTTGTTGTTTCGATTTCGATTTCGATTTATCATTAATCGTTACATTGATGGCTTATACAGAAGTATTTGGTGTTAAAGAGAGCGCATTGGAAGTAGCCACTCAAATAAAATTTTTACCGTGGCTTAAGAATCTCTCTTCTTTGTGCTTCTGTTTCAGGTACTAAGTTGTTATTATTTCATGGCGTAGTAAGCATTTTTTTCCCTATTCAAATCGGCAAATAACATTAGGCCTTAAGTTTACCAAAGATTTCAAAGGTTTTTAGCAATTATCTCAAGAATAATAATAACGCCAAAGTTCAAGCAAAAGCTCAGATGAACTCTTCTTCAGTTATGAAGACATGCATGACATATGCTTTGATCTGATTAAACGTAAAAAAGACATGCCTGAAGAAAAATCTTTTTCTGCAAAATTTGAGCTTTCGTTGGCGTTTGGTTATTTCATTCGAAATCTTTTTTTGTACATAAGTTTAAATACAATATAACGAACATACTGTAAATAAGTATTTTGCTTTGTGTGAACATCTCGGTTTTTTTTTTTTTTTTTGTCTTAATGATAATGGTAACAAATATCACTTTGCGATGAGTCTCATTCAAGTCGCATGTCCTGATTTCAATGCTGTTCTATTTATGGACACGCACTTAATTGGCTACAGTACATAATAAATACAAATACAGTTCTTATTTTGTATTTAAAGCGTGTCCAAACTGTCACATTATTCAATTAGATGTTGTTGCTATTATCCGTTTTTGTTGTTGGTGTTAATGATCACATAAATTCTTCTATACCTAAATCCATATTTGCTTCATTTTTTTTTTGTTTTTTGTTTTTTTTTTTTTTGTTGATTGGATATCACAATACAATATGCCATATGCGGATTATCCTACCCGCATAAGTAATTTCAAATATCAAGAGCTTCATTCATCATTTCCGGAAGTAAACCGATTACAGTTTGCGCTTCTTCTGCATAATTTTTCTTAAAAATATTTTTTGTCTTTCTTAACTTAGGTCGATCACCTGATAATTTTTTACGTACGTACAAAATTGGAGCTTATGCCAATATACTCTAATTTGAAACACATTCATAGTGTAGCGTAAGGTTTGTCGTTTTTTTGTTTCTTTTTTTTTTTAAATACAATTTAAATTATGAAAAAGGTAATTTTACTATGTCCTGTCAGTCAGTCTAGAAAAAGGAGAGAAAAAATTGTGTTTTTTAGAACTGGTAGACGAGCAGTTCTGGTCTTTGTCTGGCATTAACTAATTGCATGTGTTATTTTGTAAAACTCAAACTTAAGAATAAAAATGCTGTGCGTGAAGAGATTTCTGGCATGATATTGCGCTCTGAAATTTTGAGATCACAATTTTTCTCAATGATGAAATTTGTGTTTTAACTTTTAAGTGAGTCTAAACTGTTAAGTACTATTGCTGTATATGTATTTATATATTAAACGATTTTCTTATAGGTCTAAAATGATTTTATAACATATTTTGGCCAAACACAAAATAATAAAAAAAAATAAAAGCAATGAATTTTTAGAACATGTTCCAAAAATTATACTTTCAAGCAAAATTTCAATTTTTCGATTCTTCACATAAGCACAATCGGAATCTTTTTTTCTCTTGCTTAAAACGTTTTGACGCATTGAAAAATCATTTTCTTTATCTTTTCAGTGCCCTCACGCAAAAGTTAATCTAAAAGTTGAGAATCCAAGCTAGAACCAGAACTGTAGAAAGTTTCATTAATTTTTGATTTCAAATCTTTGAGATTTATTGGATTTTGATGGCATTCATTTTTATTTTGAAATCATAAAGATTGAAATCGGGATTGAATCATTGAACATTTATTTCATAAGATTAATAAATAATTTTCGAAAAATCGGATTGATTTCGATTTGAATAAAATCTTTTGATTTAAACTCAAAAGATTTCAATCGTTTGATTTAAATCAGCAAACAAACAATCTAAATCAAGTGTCTTAGAAGTGAAAAAAAGTCTCAGTTAACTAGTTAAAAAACAAATACCTGTAACTATTTTTAAAAGTAAACAGCTATATTAAACAAAATCATTTACTTTAAAATAAAAAGTAATTTTGCGAAGTTCTAATCTGTGAGACAGCCTCGTTTTTCCGACATTTTTAATAACGTACAAATATTAAAAAATGCACGAAATTAATTGAAAAATATACTTAAAGCCGTAGCACACTCAATTGAACTTGAACGTCTAATAGCATGTTTCCACATTGAATTAACATAGTGAATTAATCATATGGATTAGAGTCTGTAAAGCATCTGCATCAAATCTTATCAACATTATTATTTGTTTTTAGTCTCCTGAACCAATATTTTCAATAATAATCGTAATTATACGCTTCTAAATGTCCGAAATTCATTTAGTTAATTCACTATGTGGAAACATGCTTTAAATCCCTTACGGGTTTTTAGATTTAAATCGATTGACTTAAATTTGAAATGAAGTGATTTAAAATTTTTGAATTTAAATCAAAAAAAATGCATTCAAATTTAAATCAATCAGATTTTTCGAAAGTGATTTATATAATGATTCAATCCCGATATCAATCTTTATGGTTTAGATAAAAACTATTGCAATCCTTATGCTTTCAATTAGGCCAAGATTGATTCATGAATCAATCTCTGAAAGATTGAATCTTTTACAGCTCTGCTGCTACTCTGGGAAAGTAACTTTTCTTCTTATATATCAGGATAAAAATGTATAATTTATGAGTTTGAACATTAAATTCAGGAGTTAAGTGTTGAATTGCGGTTGGTAACCTCGAGATTTAAATTCTTTCTTATTCAAAAAAAGCTCTTTTCGGAAGTCCGAAAACTACGTTTTTATTGACATGAATATTAAGATCTTAAGGACCACTTAAATAAAAGATGTTAAAGTTTTAACTTATTGTTCAAAGAAGTTTTTACAAAAATAAAAAGCAACTTTCCAAGGGGAGCTGAACTTTGATTAAGATTTCCCCTCATCAACTTTTGCAGCAGCACTGTTACTTTTGGTTTTTGTTTGTCTGATCACGATTTTGATTTTGTAAAAATTTGCAGTTTAGGAATTTGAGATTATGGTAATAAAAATTTGAGCTGCAAATACGAAAACAATTTACATATCTGTGGTCATATGGAAGAGTAGCTTAAGTCGAAAGTTGTTGATTTGAGATATTTAGTTAAGATAGTTTTTAAAAGAAGGCAATGAGAATCTGAAAATTTCGTTTTTTTTAATTAAAGCAAATAGTAAGTATAATATAAATAATAGTAAGATAAACAAAATTAAGTGCACATAAGATATTTGGTCTGGAGCAATATTTTTTCAAAAAGCATAAGCTTATAAGTAAGTACCAACGCACAAAATCATTACAGCGCCGTGACTTTCTTCTTATAGCTCCAAAGCAATTAACTTATGTCGACTTAAGCTACTCGTCCATATGACCACATATGTAATAAAAATGTAATGCTTTACGGCTACATATTATGATGTCAGCACAATATGCAGCCTTATATACTTTGTTGGTTTTGTTAGCGGCATCATTTTGTGTTTTTTGTGTTATTCTCGTCTCAATTTTTGACATTATTTTATTAAATTTTAAACATTTCTAGGTTTTATATATCTATTTTAGTACATATAGTATGTTTTATGTTTTATACGATGTTTAAGTAACATTCAATTAACATACACGTATTACTACGTAATTTTTTAAATAGAAAATTGATTTTTAATAATTACAAATTGTTAAAATTACAGTTTTTAAATTGATTTCTATCTTAGTTTTAGTTCGTTTATGATTTTATATATAAATTAATACTAGTATATTTTAAATTAGCTAATTTATGTTTATTTTAGCTAAAATAATTAGTAACATCAATTACTATAAACTCTTAGAATATGCATAAGCATTACAATACATTGCTATGTTTTACGTTGTTAATCAAAATCACAGTTGACAATTTTCGATTTGCAGAAGTTAGAAGTAGTTTGAGAATTTTATGTAAAAATTTACCCATACATGAACTGGTTTTTAGCAAAAGGTGTATTAATTATATTCGAATTAAATTAACTATGTTCGTAGCAGAAAAAATCGAAAATAAATCGGATCAATTCATCAATCAATTTCAAAATACTTTAAAAATGTTTTGAGCGTAATAGATATCAAATATCAATAAAGAACAATTTAATGATATGGTTATAACTTCCAATTTTTCAGACGTTCGCGAATAATTCAAAATAAGAAATACTATTTAATGATAAGACGTCGAAAAATTTGTATCAAAGAGTCAAAAGAACGTTCCAAATTATGTATGAAATATTTGCAATGTATGCTAGCCTATTTTTGTGCCCTGTTAGCTTTCGTTAAAAGCAACTAAGCAACTAAGACAGCTTTCTACATATAGTTAAAATTTGAAAACTGAATTAATGAATATCACTTTTATAGTATTTGCAACACATTCTAGAGACACCTTAACTTTATAGTCGTGCAATCGTTAAATTTAAAAGTTTTATGTATTTGACTTTGAAAAAATAAATACAAAATAAAAAGTTGTACTCTCTGCTTTTACCAGCTAAGCAGCTATCAATAAAACAGTAGATATTTACATGTTCATATATGGGTCTTATAAAGATAATTTTAAATAAAAATACAACAATAGCAACTTTCTTAAACTGCAATTTACGAAACATTCCTGTTTATGGTATTGCAAGCAAAAGCATTGTTTTAAAATAATTCTTCAAAGTAAATTGTTATTTTCTTCATTTAAATGATCGTCTCTTATTTTTGAATAGTCTGTTAGAGACTTGTCCTGTCAAAGGTTTGGCAAAAAAAAAAAAAAAAAACAATGTGTAGGACTAAAAATTGAAACAAAAACAAAAAAAATTCTATAATGTATAAATAAAATGAAACCAGAATTATTTTTGAACGTTTCCTTTTGAATTGACACCGGAAAATGACGTCGTGAAGCTGCTTTTCTTCCTTTTCTTCTTCTTTGTTTGCATGATTTCTTTCATTCATGTTTCGAGATTCGACTTTGAGCTGCGATTTCAGTTTAAAATACTTAGAACGCTATTTACCTGTCATTTGACTCGCCTTTTTCGTTTTTTACGTGACGTGCGTGGATATTGGCGCTGCCATAATTATTTTTTGCTTCTGTGGTGGTGTTTTCGTTTTCGGGATTATATCAAATATTTCACAAAAAATAAATAGATAAATGCTGGGCACTTTTAATTACAGCACAAATCGCGTCGCAACAAATCAAGAACAAATTCGTCTCGCACATCATCTGTTACTGGAACATACCCCAAAGCCGGATGGAGACTTTGTAAATTTTTCGGTTCCCACTTTTGTCCTATAAGAACTTTGATTTCCTAAGAGACACCATTGAAAGTTAAAAAAAAAAAATTATAAACCTTTGAAATACTTTTTAGTTTGTGGCAGAACTACTTACATCAATAAACGAGCTAATACAGTTGGTATGATAGGGTGGGTCGATCATTGAGACCTCGAGACGTTTGAGAGAATGCCCCCGCAAACGGGATATACCTACAATATTGTGTAGATCTACTATATATCCATGAATGACAATGTCTTCCAGGCTTTTACAACGCCACGACATCATGACAAATGGATCTTGTCCCGTGCGTAAGAATACATCCATTATTGTCTTATCGAAGTTCTTGTACGCCTTCAGGTTAGAAAAAATAATTATGTTAAGGATAAAAAAAAAAAAAATAGCTAAGAATAAAGTTTGTTTCGAAATCTTACAGAATCAATCCACTGAACACTGCGTAGTGTTTCACTGTTATTGACAGACATCCATTCCAAAGCTTCGACATTCATCTGAGAAGAAAAAGAAAGCAAACAATCAACATGAAGGCATATAATAATCCGTTTTTTACTTACAAAATCACAAAACAAAACCCGAAAATGCGTTATGGGCATATTTCGTCTTAGTATTCGAACTTGCAATACCTCAACTGCCTCGTAAGCGTAAAGTAATGTGAGGATTAATTCAATGTTTTTGAATCTATTTGAAAATGCAGCCCAGGCCGATTCAGAAATTCCAGGATGTTGACGATCTAAGCCATGCACACAAATGAGAAACTTTTTTAATGGCAGCATCTGTATAGTTCGCAATACTTCTTCATTTAAACTATCGTAATCCAAAGAAAGTACCTGCAATTAATGATTACTTGATTTTAGAATCCACTTCAATTCAGATTGCCTGACTGAATGGAATCATCACTTACTTGCAGTGAGCTTAGCCTCTGAAACATAGAAATATCGGTAGAAAAAATGGGATAATGACTAGGATCGAACTTTATTGACGCCAACGTTAGCTCTTTTAAATCTTTCGGCCTAGCCATTGCCTTTAAGAAATCTGCACCATAATAGGTCAATGCCTCAATGGCTCCAAGGTCCAATATTCGACAGGGAGTTTTTTTACGATTTAATAATAACTTTATTGGCTGCAAGAAGCACCTGCAAGAACAAAAAAAAAGTCATATACACAGGTATATATTTAACATTCTGTACGAAAAGGCTTACTTACTGTTCAATATCGACTAGATTATCTTCACTTATACCACCCGGCGGAACTGTTCCAACACTGTTTGTTTGAAAACGCAGCCCTTCAAGATTATCACGACGGGCTAGTCTGTAAAGTTATTTATCAAATATCTAGTTTCCAAAATGTATGAAAAAATTACGTTTGGATGAACTATACTTGCCTGTACAATATTCGTCGCACTTTTTCAATATGGAAAACGTTCATAAAGTCAAAGTGAATTGTCAACTCTCGCACCAAATTACATATCACTTGTCGGAAAAAAACGCACTGCCGATCGTTGTCGAGATGCAACTCAAACTTAAATGTTACGAAAAATCTGCAATATTGATGAATAATGTCAAAGAGCCTTAAGATAGTACTACACAAAGTCAAGGGGCAAAGTCCCAAAAGAATAAAAGCAACGCCTCCAGTACGATGGGGAAGGACGCCAGAACTATTTTGATTTGGCTTACATCATATAAACGCAATTTATATAACCCCATAAACTTTGAATTATGTTTTTTTTACTTAATTTACTTGCATAATTTTAATAATAAATAAAAAAATATTCTGTATTATATACCCAGCAAATATTGAGGCATACAATACCATTGAGGTTTGAAATGATTTGAGATCAAATGTATTATCAAATGTCAAACGATTGATTTCAATTTGAGATTCATTTGCGAATGATAGCACTCTCAATAAAAAGGGGACTTTGTTCTCAAATTGAAAAAAAAAAGGTTTATTCTCAAATCAATTTCATGTTAATATCAAACAATAATTCTCGATTTTTTTCGGTTCCTACTTTTTCAAAAGAAAATGTCCGAACCACTGATGTAAATAGTTAAATTTTACCATTTATTCGGCGTTTTCTTCAAATTTATTCGTTATGCAAAAAAGATAATTAAATTCGACTCACTTCTTTTGGAAAATCACGCTGCGCCATTGCTGACAAGTCGCAGACGCGTTCAAACGATCGTTGTGTTGTAAATAGTCGTAAATTCGGTCGACTGCCAGCACAGGCAAAAGGTTCCATTTGGGCTGTTGAACTATATTTGCCGTTACTGGTCGATTCATAACGCGCAATTTCACTTAACCACAACTGAAAAAAAGAAACTCAAAATATATAAACAAAGAAAATTATATATATTTATATGAAACAAAACTTACCAACAACAACGCAATTCCGAAAAATATGTTTTCTTTTACGAAGTTGCAGACAAGTAGACTCCTTATAAGTTCAATAATGTTATTTTTTTCGTAGTTTTCCTTTCTATTTTAGAACAAATATTTTTTACATTTGCTAATATAAAGTAGAGCTGTAGCAAACTGTATGTACTCGTTACTGAGTAGCGGGTTCGCCATCTATTACCGAGTAACGAAATATTACCGCGAGTGCACTTCGTCACACGTATTTTTCTTCATTACTCGCGATTTTTAATTCCGATTAGCTGGTTATCTATACTTTCTACTTGAGTGCACATAAGCAGAAACACACTTGACCCAATGCGCGCTTCCATGTGCCAAGCAGTCAAGAATCCAGAATGGCACTTCATTATGCACATAAACATATTTCTTTGTTCATTTTTTTTCTGCTTTTGGTCTCGAATCCGTTAATATTTTCAATATTCTGCCACGCGGACACTCTTTGCGAATGCTGAACATTTTTTTGACTGCTCCATAGCATGGCAGTCAGCATACGAGATATAGCTTGCAATATCGCAAGCCGTCTTTTGCTTGCGATGCGCTGTCTCTTTTGAGTTTTTTATGCTGTTCTTTTTCTGGAAGAATCGATTTATCCAGAATGTCACGACTTATCTTGTTGAACGCCATCTTAAAATGCTCATCGCATACCGAAACTTGTTCACTTAAAAAAAAAAAAAAAAAAAAAAAAAAACGATGAGCTATCGCACGTGGAGTCGCACTGTTATATTATTGAGTCTAAAAACAGTCTAATTTCGAAGTGCTCAATATTATGCATTATAAATACAACCCTGAAAAATGAATTTATTGCAAATAGGGGTTTCTATACAGTCATGTATGTTCACGAGCTTAGCATGATGCAAAGTGTGTCATAAATAAATTGATTGTGCTTACATGAACGAGCATTTCAAAATACTTCATTTTGTTCTAATTTTCAGCGTGAAGAGATGGCACGCATATTAGTTGGAGCACTTATTATCGACGATATATTACATAGATACTGTGTGCATGATGCAGCAATTTACATTATAAAACATGTTCGTCACACCGACAGGAAAATCAACCATTTGTGAAAACCGACGAACATGTTTGTGAACTTGCGATTTTGCATTTACATACTCATACCCTTTCCAAAATCTGTCGTTCAAGACATAATCGCCGAATTTGACGATCATAATTTTTTCTTTACTTAAAACTAAGCCGATTTTTTCAATCCCGTTTCGTTTGTCAGTCAGAATTCTATCACGGTGAGTTCTCGTTACAGTGGCTTCTGGTTATGTGCGTCTCGCTTATATGCATCGGTTTTGCTTTGCTCGAGTTGTAATATTAATGAAAATCTCCCCGGTTATATGCGTGTCCCACAATAATGTTTCATTTTCATACGAGTTTTTTTTATGTTTTTTTTTTTGTTATTTTTGGATTAAGAAAACTTTAATGTGGCATAACTTTAAATTATTTTCCGAGTAACAGCAATTTTGAAGTTCGCTATTTCGATGACTTTATTTGCCGTAGTAGCTTCAATTAACAACGATCAGTTTTTAGGGGCTAAAATGAGTTTAAATCAAATCCCAGAAACGCCCTTAAGGTCTATAAGAGTTTTGCTTTGCTTTTTCTATTTCCAGAGTTGCTCGAAGCTGATCAAATCAGCTGATAAATCATACAGTGCAAACGCGACTTAAGGATTTAAATCGGCAAAAAGTTTCTAATTTTTCCTTGTTGGTGTGGTTACAGTTATGCAGTTGGACAAAATTTCGCGGCTAAAATACGCAAGCAAATATGTTTACAGTATTGTAGCGGTGCAACCGAATAGTGCACGACCTTGTGTCAAGCATCTCGACACGCTAACAAAGCGGTACTCGTCCACAATCTGGTATGCTGGAATTTGGCAGTCACTCTCTAATTGCAAACCCACATCATATATGCAAAACGGGCTATTGGAGCTACATGATTTGACGGGGCTGCCCTGGTGGGGTACGATTGTACTGTCAACAGTTCTATTGCGAACAATGGTTACGCTGCCGTTGACCATTTACCAGCATAAAATAACTTCTCGTTTAGAGCAAATATCGCTTGAAATGCCCGCCATCGTAGAGGAACTTAAAAGAGAAGCATCAATAGCAATGAGGAAGTTCAATTGGACTGAAAAGGAAACAAAAATCGTTTATCAACGATCGGTAAGCGAATTGAATAGAAAATGAGGAATACGCATTATCATCATTTTAGTCTTTTAGCTTCACAAGCAATGGAACAAATTGATTGTGCGAGAGAATTGCCATCCAGCGAAAACATTCATTGTGCTATGGGGTCAGATCCCATTGTGGATATTTCAATCTGTCGCTCTGCGCAATCTTGTATATATGCAACCGGATCCGACGTCGTTCGATGCTAAACTGACGTTCACTGAATTGACTATCGGTGGATTTGGCTGGATACCAAATCTTACTGAACTAGATACATCCTACATATTGCCAATAACGTTAGGGATAATTAATTTAGCGATAATTGAGGTGTGTAATACAATATCTATCTATCTATCTATCTATCGATTTTTGAGTCTAAAGCTGCGAAATTTTTTTCATAGATACAAACAATTCTACGGACAAGGCCAACAACACGTTTGCAGTGGTATACAACGAACGCCTTTCGAGGATTAAGTATGCTGATGATACCGTTAGCGTGTTCCGTGCCTTCAGCAATATGTTTATATTGGGTTTCTTCAAGCGCTTACGGCTTATCGCAAAATTTGGCATTATCCACGCCCGCCATTCGTCGTGCATTCGGCATACCTCCAATTAAAAGCGAAGTATCTAATCCCTATGAACGCATTTGGAATGCTTTAAAAATGCGTACCGGCAATTCGGAAGCATCAATGCCGAGCACAACTCTGAAAACAGAAACCAATCCAAAGGGCTTAGAACATAACAAGAGCAATTCAATTTCTGAACAGAAGAAATCATAGACAACACAGTGCATTATAATTTGTTTGCATCAAGCACAAAATAAAGAGCATTGAAGCTCCATATTTTCGATCGACATGGCTCCTCATAGAACAAGACGTAAAGGGTAACATGAAGTGTCTGGTTTCTGCCACAAACCTCACTCAAAGCAACCGTATTGCAATCCCAAAATTTTTTTTAGTTCCAATTTAAGTTTTGGTAGACATATTGTTCGTAGAAAAATAGTCCAAATAAGCACATAAAACCTTAATTAATAAAGCAATATAAAAATAAACAAAATACGTCACAGCACAGACTTGCCTAACCATAGTGAATAAGTCACAGAAAAATATTTATGAAAAAATATTCAATATATTTTTGAAAAAGAGCTTTGGAAGAGTCATGAAATAGCTATGCAGTCTTGGAAAAAGACAAGAAGACTACAAAATTTTTCGGCGAAAACGTTGAATTCTAGAATACTGTAAAGTAGAATAACAAAACACTTGGGTGACGATGTGTGTGCAATTTTAACAAGTGTGTACTGGCCTTTATAAGGAACCATGAGAGCGGCTGAGAATTCGTTGGATTTTTGAGATTTGCTAGCATCCGATGTGCAACTGAGAGCGCCCTTATCAGTGACAGAAGTAGATAGTGTGTTTGTGTACTCTATGCAATTAGGTAGCCATGCTCTCTGTCTGAGCCTACCATTATTCAAAAAAAAAAAATAAAATAAACAAAAACAAAAACAAGCGAGAAAATATGTTTGTATTTTTTGTTTTTAAAAAAATAAAAAATAAACGGCGCCTGTGCCTGTATTCCTAGAAAGAGACCAAGATTCTTGGTGATGCTTTTTTAAATTGCTACGCCGTATCTTCATGCTGTACACGCTTAATTGGAAATTAATTCGAGCAATTGCTTTCAAAAGACACCGATCGCTCGGCGCGTTAGCATCGCTGTAAGAAACGATACGATACAAACCTCAAATCATAAATAAAACCACAAACGAGCCACAAGGGAGGAGAACTCTTTGGTCGAATATATAAATTTTCTGTAATTGCGATTTCGCGACTGTTATCAGCATCGGGGTAACGATGACTTAAGACTCGGAAGTACGTATGCTTCGTTTTTCTTGGAAATAAAACAAAAGAAGAGAAAACAAAATACAACAGAAGATACTGGAAAAATGCAGACTATGGATTCGCTTTGTATATTTCTGGGACTGATTGGAATTGCTAATGGAGTGAGTATATTTTATATATCTTCCGAATTCAATAAATAAATCTTTCAGTAACGAAAAAAAAAAACGATTGAAAAAGTATGCAAAAACCAACGAAATTCCTTATTCCAGCTTATCCGAGTTCAGTTAATTTACTGAGAAGCAGCGTATAAACGCTTTAAAAAACAGTCATTGTTATCATGTTATGATTTGGGGATGTTACAAAAACAGTTTAGAAATAGAAGTAGTTTGAAGTGACAAGACAATTTATGACATTTTCTCTATTCGAAAAAGAATACAATTTTGAAGAAATATTCCGCCATTTTTTGGACCGTTATTCCATTAGTACTAGGCCATAAGTAATCCTTGTTGTTGTTGACATTAGAAACAATGGACTTCTTATTTTCTGTATGTTTTATGCCAAATCCTTTAGTTTAAGCTACCAAGTGATTTATTATGGGTAGCATATAATTATGTATATATGTATGTCGTTTTAAAGAAACAAGACTTACTCATAATCGAAAAGGCTAAAAATTAAATCCTACTGTAGTAGCAGTAATGACCATTGAGGCTTAAATGATTATTTTCAGCTTTTATAAACTGAAAAATTTTCTATTCAAAATAGTTTTTTTTTATATACCTATATAGGTAGGTAAGGAAGAAATTCAGAAAGATCAACAAAAGCTAATAACACTACACACTCGTGTTCCCAGTAAACAAGTTTTTAGCTAAAACTAAAAGCGTTTCTCCCATATATAAATATAGAAAAATATACTATTGTATTTTATTTTTGAGGAAACATGCTTTAAAATCTATTATAAATTTGATATTCTTTGCAGATCTATGTTCCAAATAATTTCGGTATTAAAACAAAAACATTTCAAAGTGAGCCAATAATTACAACTACGTATGTGCAACGGGAGAGACCCCTAGAGCAAGACCTGCTGCCTCCCAACAGTATCTCTTATCAGCAAACGACCACTGTCGAGAGGTTATCATCACCAGTCCATAGCCTCTCGGGTAGCAGTTATGGCAGCAAATACAGCGGAAATGATGATCAACAGTATCAACCGCTGCCACTAACACCACATCGTCAACAAAATCAATATCAACAGCAAGGTAACGATTACATTCATCAACATCAGCAGCAATTTCAGCACGACGATAGCCAAAAGGAACTATCCGTGTATGAGAACAGTGACAGGAATGAAGCGGAAAACTCGGTACAAGAATACTTTACCGGTTGTCCCGACGGACATACGGGACCATTGGCATATGCATATGACTGCCGTCGTTTTATAAATTGCTGGCACGGTCGTGGTCACATACAAAGCTGTGGAGTAGGCACGGCTTTCAATCCAGAAACACTAGAATGTGATCGACCAGATAAAGTTGTTTGCGGTGCATTGAGCGCGCTTGGTGAACCAACGCTTCCGATACAAACGAATCACCTCCTTCATAAGCAAAAAACTCAATCGACCAGCGCAAAATATCGCACCTCCACTGATGATAGTGTTGAGGTTTTGTGCTCCTATGGGGCTAGTGGACTGCAGCCTCATCCTACGAATTGTTCCAAATTTATAAATTGCGCTAACGGAAATATGCACATTATGGAGTGTGGTCCTGGCACAGCATACAGCATTCCAATGATGATCTGCGATTACAAAGAAAAAGTTGATTGCAGCGGACGCGATTTCAATTATTTGGACGATTCTTTCAACATTCGTTCAAACCGATTGAAACCAGTCGGTGAGTATCTATTTTTAAATAAAATAACATGAAAATGCTGCTCTTGTGCATTCAATTTTTTAAACAAAAAATTATATTTTTTTGAAAAAAATAGAAAAAATTAAAAAAATATCAAAATAATTTGATAAGTTAGTAAAAAAAAAATTTTTGTGAATGCTAAAGCAACATTTTCAATAAAAATTGTACAATTAAGTGTAAATATTTAGGTGTCCATAGACTGAATATTCCATAAAAAAAATTTTTTTTTAGCTTCCAAGCACAATAGCACTAATATTACCTGTCCTCCTGCCGTTTCTGGTCTGTTCCCACATCCATTCGATTGTACGAAATTTCTGAACTGTGCCAATGGCCAGACATTCATTCAGGATTGCGGGCCTGGCACAGCTTTCGATAAAGTACATAAGGTTTGTGGTTTCAAACAAGGCAACTGCCCAAATTTATCAGACGCAAATGATAGTGATAATGATCTTCAACATAATTGGAATGATAATGCCATTTATAGAGACGATAGCGGACGTAGTGAGTTCTTCATTTTCTTTTGGGAACTTTTAAACGCTTTGCGCTTTCATTGCCAATGCATCATTTTATCATTTATAGAAATTTACATACATATTTGCTTTGATTTTCTCATCTTGCTTATTGCTTTCTTAGATTTAAGCATGCTTCCTTTTTTGCAATCCACTTTAATAAGAAAACAGAAATTGATTGCAACAAATGCTGGAAAATTTTTTTTTTTCAAACGTACAACGCAGCTACAGATGTCGGCTCAACGTTTTTGAGCGTTGACTTTTTATGCCCCGCCGGCGTGACGGGAGATTTCGTCCACCCTTTTGATTATACAATGTTTCTAAGCTGCCGAAATAGCGACATGTCTGTACAAAGCTGTATAAAAGACACGATATTTAGCATCACAAAAGGTTTTTGCGATTTAAGAGAAAGAGTTCAATTCACTGATCATGTTGCATATATTGTTTCCGAGCTCAATCATAAATACTGTAAGTAATCAAAGCAATGAGCTTCTGTTAAAAAATACAAAAAAATGATAGGTATATGAAATTTGGAATGCTTAACTGAGGTTACTTTTAATGGCAATGTTTAGCCTTATACTTCTTACTTGACCGTTTCCCTAAAACGATCAAACTTTTTCAAAGAACAATTTCAATCATAGCTGTTCAATTGCGATTACGATTAGTAATCAGTTAGATTACATCTAAAAAAAGAATTACAATAATTATAAAATCCTCATGTGAGAAATCTCTGATTAGTAGTGTCCGACCGAAGGTGGATTTTTAGCCGAAGCCGAACAATCGGCAGAGTTGAAGACTTCGGCCGAAGACCGAAGGCCGAAGCCGAATGCAAAACATTTTACAGTAAGGAAACAAAATCAGTCTTTATTCATTTGACAAGCACAAAAAAAAACCGCTCAAATTTTCTCTAAATTCTTTGGCTTTAGTCGCCCACAAAGTGAGAATTTACGGCAATAATTCACTAGTGTAAAAGGTCTCAATGAAGCAATTGAAAATCTAACGTGACTTTTTTACTTCCATTAAAATGCAAAAATATTCGGCTTTTTCCAGTCGAAGCCGAAGCCGAAGATTAAGAATTGACCGATTATGCCGATTACCGAAGCCGAACCTTCGGTCGGACACTACTGATTAGTAATTGGTTACGATTGCAAGTAATCAAATTGTAGTCATGAGTAATTCGGATTACTAAAAACAATCAAAAGTAATCACATTAATAATCCGACTACTTTTGAAGATTCTTTTGATTATTTTTTTTTCGGAATTTTTCATTAAGTATTTTGCAATACAACGACCTCGAAAAATGTTTGCCTATAAATTCAGAAATTTCGAGAAGTTTTTTAACAAACAAATATAAATACATATGTAGGTATATTTAAGTATGCAATTAAGAAGCAAAGAAGAAAACAAAACGAATGAAAAAACAAAACATTGTACTCCAAACCGCTATTCGCCTTCATTAACACAAATTTTTCAAAAGAAAAATCAGACAATAGTGGTCCTCATGCAGGTTCGCAAATAGCCTTCGTAAATTTTACGATCGCAAATTGAGCGACCCTTCGAAAGCACTCTGCAAAATTTATGTTTATTCATATGAAAATTGAATTCTTCATGGAAAAAAAAAACTTAAACTTATTTCACCTTACTTTTCCGGTTCATAAAACTTAATTGACTGTATAAGTCAGCCCGAATCTGATTTGCGAAAGAACTTCCTTCGTTTTGCGAAGCAAAAACCAATGAGAAAGTTTGTCACGCTTCGTAAAATTTCTTCCATACAAATTTTGACGAAATGGGAAATGCATTTCGTAAAGTTTCCCATTTCGTAAAATTTTGCGAACCCGCATGAGGACCACTAATGATTGCCTCCATGGAGTATTTATTATGCCAGCAAAAGAAAATAGTCTCTGAACTAGCGATAATGATGTCAAACACGTATTAAATGATAGAAAGGGTTCCTTTTAACACGTTATCCTTTTGCCAAATCATATCAGCTTTTGAATTGCTGTTCAAATGGTCATAAAAAATTGTGTTCCAGTTAGATCGCTGATCGAGAGTATAAATGTGTCTTGGGGAGCTACGGATTATAAATCAATTGAAAAATCGAGGCTTTCAACTTTTAGAGGTACAAAAATTTGAAAAATATTCTCACCATTAATATCGAATTCAAAATGCTTGTTAATCAAACTTCTCGAAATTTCCTGGATGTGCAGGCAAAAATTCTTAAAATAATCAAAAAGAGTCAAAAATAATCTTCGAAGTACACGTTTTTAAATATACCTCATAAAATATAAAAGATTTTTCTTGAGTATTTTAGAGCAAGGGGTAAGAAAAGGGAATGAAAACGAAGTAATTTTAAAAAGAAATCTGTTTAAATTTTATGAAAATCTATTAAAAATATTTAAAAGGTTTTTCTTAATTTCATACATTTCATATAAAATACAAATTCTAGGCCTACAAATAAATTGAGAGGAATAATACTAAGTTTTCATGTCCCATTGTATCAAATGTTCTAAACATTTTTTTTAAAATATTCTGAATTTTAGTAGTTTTCTTAAAACTAAAATTAATAAAATTTCTTGTCAAAAAAAAAAAAAATATTTCGATTTCGGATTTCAAACCCGGACCATTCAGATTGCTAGCCGAGCCAATCGCTAACCAATATGCCAATGTCGAGTTAAACCAGAACTTAAGGAAAATTCATTTAAGTTCAAACGAAAATATGCAAAACAATTTTCATTCCTAAAAAACAAAATTTTGTTTGACTTTAATTTATAAATGATAAAATCCTGGCTTTCGGTTCGGCGAACATGTGTCACGGGTGAGCACATGATCTAGAAATTCGAGAATTCCCGGTTCAAATCCCTACAACAGTTCCAAATAAATAGAATATGATATCAATTAAATGAAAATAAATATATAAACAGGAATATATAATAATACCCATAAAATAAGCAAAAGTTACAGAAGGGGAATTGAGGTACCCCCAATAAATGTTAAGAATTTTTAATTAAAAAAAAAATTTGAAGCAAAGTCTTTTTAAATTTATAGGGTCAATCTACTTACGAATATTTAAGAAGAACTTTAAAATTAAAAATCGAGCTTTAATTAAATAAGTTAAAAGGAAAATTTACTTATTTTAAGAAGATATCTCCTGGCTAAAAACTTTAAAAAATCTTTTAACTTTTGTTATAGGCAGGAGAATTTTAAATGTGCCAAATTGGCAGAATTAGTAGTCGGATTATTTATTTGATTACTTTTGATTTTTTTTTTAAATAATCCCTAATCATTATGATTACAATTTGATTATTTGCAATCGCAATCATTTGATTACTGGACCAAATAGAAAAGAATCGTACTTAGTCAATTATTTCAAATTTCGAGAAAAATTTAATCTAATTAGTAATGGATTAAGATTAGTGATCATTATTAAAAGCTATGAATTCAATTAATATCTATTTCAATGAATGCATCCATCCAGCGCAAATATTTACAAGCTGTCCGCCGGGAATTGAAGGTCTTCAATTATATCCATACGATTGCACGAAATATATCAATTGCTCTTCTTCCGTCGATGGTCGTTTGTTAGTTTTAGCGTGTCCAAGCAATAACGTTTTTAGCATTTCAAGGCGAAAATGTCTTGCGAAACAGCAAGTATCGATGCTGGATAGAGTAAAATATGTTGATGAACTAACGCAAAACATAACGATGACCAGATTCTAACTGAATCGAACGAAGCGTCTAGTAAGTCCTTATAATCGATCAGAGAAATTTTCAGTTTAAATCTGCCCTGTTAAAGCTCAAAAGCCAACGGCCAACAAACGCATAATTTGGCTTGCCCTGCAGCACTAGAAGGATCCTTTCCATTTCACCTTCGATAATACAATCTATCTAGTATGTCGTCGTGAACAAATTTTGATTGAGAAATTGCTCAGGCGAATTCAGTTTAACGAAAAGGCAATGCCTTCTAACTGAATCGAACGAAGCGTCTAGTAAGTCCTTATAATCGATCAGAGAAATTTTCAGTTTAAATCTGCCCTGTTAAAGCTCAAGCAGCCAACGGCAACAAACGCATAATATTGGCTTGCCCTGGCAGCACAGAAGGATCCTTTCCATATCCCTTCGATAATACAATCTATCTAGTATGTCGTCGTGAACAAATTTTAATTGAGAAATGTGCCTCAGGCGAAGTGTTCAGTTTATCGAAAAGGCAATGCCGTCCAAGAGACAGTCTTAAACCGAGCGATATGGCGCTGTTCCTCCAAGAAAGTTCCGAGCTTGATCTTGGCCATCATTATAGTAAGTTTATAATGTAGTATCTAGTAGTAGTAACCTCACATTGAAATGCGGTATTTACAAAGAGCTTCAAGCGATAATAGTTTTTTGCTTTTTTCTATTTGCAAAATACCGCCCGTCATTGCGACATACATATGTACATTAGGGTGATGACTTTTGGTGTTTTTTTCTCCAAAAAAATTTCCTATATTATAGTACGATGAACTTTTATTAAAGATGCCATAAAACACTAATTTTAAGGTTATTTGGTAAAAAAAATGTCACGCACCAAGTCATTTGAAAAATTTAATTTTTTATTTTTCTCCAAATATTTGAAGTTAATGTAAGCAGAGTCGCTCCTAGAGGGTCCAATGTAAGACCAACTTCGATTATTTTTTTATTTCCAACAATTTCTCCAAACAAACCTTCCCCCTATCTCCACTCCTTAAGGGGGCTCCCATACAAAAGTAATTTTTTTAAATGAATTTTCCCCCCACTGTCCTAACTAGCGCCAGAGTGCCCCTAGAGGAGTCAAATTTTTGACTGACCCCCATTAACTTTGTCTCCCTAACATTTTTTCCCAACATACTGACCCCCTATCTCCCCTCCTTAGGGGGTCACCCATACAAAATTACCTTAATTTTATCACAATTTCATACAAAATGGCTGTTACTACAGTCAAACCACTCCTAGGGGGATGATATATATGACCGACCCCCATTATTTTTTTACCTCAAATATATTCTTCAAACATACCTACCCTCTATCTCCCCTCCTTAGGGGGTCCCCATACAAAAAGAGGCTTAAATTAAAGAAAAATGCCTCACGAACTTCAATCTATAATATAGATGCTGTAGGAACAAGAACGAGCATGTTCACTATGCATATTCGAAAAATTTACAAAATTACCTTTTAAACGAGCCTAATATGAAGAATATTGGATTAGTTTTTGGTATGTTTTAATAATATGTTATAATTATTACCTTTTTTTAAAACTGAATTTTGGGTTCCATCCCCCAACTGGCCAAATAATGACCCTAGTAGAAAAAAAATAAATTTTCTAGTCAAATGCCGCAAACCTCAATCTATGACGAGTTTTTTGAGACTATAACCATTAAAATCGGTTAGTGGTTTCTATTCATAAAATTAATTAAAAACAAATATTTTTTGAAACGCATTATTCACTGTTTTCACGTTCGTGTGTTAAGTCTTTGCATGTCTCTCTCGGTCTGGATGCATGCAAAGACTCAAGACACGAAGGTGAAAACAGTGAATAATTCGTTTCAAAAAATATTAGTATTTTATGAAGTCTTTAATAAAAGATCATCGTACTATGATACAGGAAAAGAGTTTCAAAAAAAGTCATCACCCTAATGTACATACATACATAGATAAAAAGATCTCATAGGACAATTGAATTGAATTTCTATTTGAATATGAAACTAGCAACTGGAAGTCTTTATTTCGCCTGCCCATCAAAAATCGACAATGGTATGTTCTTGCATCCATTCGATTGCACAAAGTACATACGCTGCCGAAGGGGCTATGCGCGCTTTGAAAACTGCCCTCCTGGAACCGTCTTCAGTATTTCGCGAGGTCGATGTGTTGAACGGGATCAAGTTGAAGCATACGATCGTGTTGAGTATGTGATCGATACGCAACATGAATTCTCCTCAAATTCTAGTGCTGAAAATAGTAAGTCGTTTAGTTTACAAAATTTGCATATTATGCAATATAATTTCCAATTTCGTGATACTGCTTATTATGAATCTTAATTCGCTTCGAAGCCATTTCTTTATATACATACATAGGTATATCTTTTAAATAGCAACCCTATAGGAATTTGAACTAGTGTCGTACTAGTACTTTACTAGTGCGAAAGCCACCAGTACTAGTTCTTTTCTATACCACTGACCATATAAAAATCTGTAGAAAATCAGTATAACATCTGCACAGGAAAGCACTAGTACAGTATGCACCAGAATTATTCTAGTACTTTTCGATCCAATTGGGTAAATTTGCACCAGTTAAATACTAGGGCTTTTTACGGGAAAAAGGTACTAGAATCGTGGATTTTTTTTCAGTACAAAATGGAAATAAATATTTATAATTATAAATTTTTATTATAATAAAACAAAACCATTCGGTTGTGTATTTATTATTAATTTATAACGCCTCAATGAATGAATGCAATTATTCCAGTGATCACAAGTATAGTAAGGGTGCAAACTTACCCAAACATTGCACTAGTTCTTTTAGTACTAGTAAGAGTACTAGTTCTTTTAGGCAAATTATCGCACTCTTGCTAATAAATAGGCACAATTCAAAATTTTTTTAATCAATTTTTTTATGTTCGATTGCATTTTTCTATAAGAAATCCAACAACTAGAAATTTACCGCTTATATTGACTGATACAGCAGTCGATTGAGAGTAATATAAGTTTAAAAAAAAATATTATTTCTCCTTAGTTTCAAGAGAGATTCAAATGATTTTCGAGAAATGCGAAATTTTGAATTGTGCCGATTTAGTAGCAAGGGTGCGATATGTTGGTACATGTGTTGAATGTTTTCAGGAATTTCTGCTCGGCAATTCTTGCACTATTGGCAAACTAGGCATTTAATCGTTAAGGAAATTCAAATATTGAAAAGAAAAACAACAACAAGCACATGCTGATTAAATCAGTTCAACAATCTGAAAATGCAAAAATACCTATAGATATTAAGATTTTTTTTTTTTTTTTTTACTATTTCATGCGAATGCAATCCTTTTTGAGTAATAACTCATTGATATTTGTTCCGTTTTTGAAGAAAGCTAATTTTTTCTTGAAGAATTTAAATGAAAACTTTGTTTTGAAAATATGTAGTTTCCTACCCAAAGATGGGGATAGGTGGATATTATAGGCATACATACTTTCGATGCCCAAAAATTCCTTAAATTTTGTGGAATCACTCTACATTTTGTGCTTTTCATATTACAACTAGTTTACAAAAGTTCGGATTTTTCGCATGGGCATATCTCAAAACTATTCTTTGGCAAAATCATGATACAAGAAAACAAGATAGCGCCACTTGAGAGAGGAAACGTCACAAACTCAAAATCGCGATTCGTTGTTGTTGTTTCCCATGTTAAACCGGCTTTTTACTTTTTTGAATAGCATGGGAAACAACAACAATTTCTCGCTCAGTGACGTCACAAACTCAATTTTCGGCTCTCAAAGAGAGCCTCAAAATAGCGGTACTGAAGTGGCGCTTTCTTGTTTTCTTGTGTCATGGGCAAAATATATGGATGCCATTTTTGTGATCAGCAACACCGAATTATGTAGTTTAAAAAAAATTTAGTTTCAGCGATGTCAAATTATTTCCTAGTATTATGTCTAGAAGAAATTGTACAAAAGAAAATAATCTAGCTGAGTGCCAAAAGTAGCTATGAATATGCAGTGAAATGAATAGGCGCAGAGTAGAAGAGATTAAATGAGTTTTGTCGTTGCAAATGAACTTGTGATTGTTTAATACAGTTCAGGAAGAATAAATAGAGCCAAAATTGTCACCCAAATATAAGGAAATCAACGTTTAACTAAGCTAGACGACCAAGAAGAGCGACAGCGAACAAGATTGCCGAAAGATTTACTAGGAAATCGTCAACCGCAAATTTTATAATTGGAAGTTGATAAAAAAAAAAAAAAAATGGGATAGGAGGTGGGCCTTATATGGCACACTTGCTTTATATTAAGAAGGGGTTACACCACAGTATAGCACACAAAATTGGACATATTTAAACTTTTTTTTCGGCGCAAGAAAGAGAGTAGGTAATCTGCCCTTTTTCCGAAAGGATAAACGGCCGGAAGCCTAAGTTATAAATTTTTAACTGCAACGAAAGAACAAAGTTGTTTTGTTTCTGTAGAACAATAGCAAGAGACGTACACAGGATTTATATATAGATTTTTCGCGAAATGTTCCACTGTCTTTCTTTTTTTTTGTAAACTTTAATTTTTGATTCAACTTCAGAGAACTTGCAGAGCTTAATCCGTTTGCGCTCTCTTTACTATATAGCTGCGCCTAAAAGCTTACTGTTATTATTACAATGATGTTGCTTCATAATTAGCCAAGATTTGGTATTGTTGTCACGCAAAAAATATTAAATAAAATCAAGTTCAAACTCGTTCACATTTTTGACATTGGTATTCTTGGTTTAATCACCGAAAAGGTCGGAAGGATTTTGTTTGTTTGTTTTTGTTTTTGTTTGGGCGCGAATGGATGAAAGCGTAAATCGAAATTTCTTTTAGTTTGAACGAATTTTAAAAGCTTACATTTGGATGAAATCTTTATTGAAATATACCTACTTATTTGAATTCCACAAGGAGATTTCAATGATCCACTCGTTTGTCCTATCGGATATAACGGAAAACACGCCCATCCACATGATTGCACGAAATATTTCGACTGTGTTAATGGAGAGACGCACGTTGAAAGTTGCGGTCCTGGCACTGCATGGAATACGGCTATGGAAGTGTGTGATATTAAAGACAAGGTGGACTGTACTGGACGTGAATCAAATCGACGGCACAACATAATCTCAAGTTACGATGGATCGCTTACCGTATCGCATAAGAAGATTGAATGTCCTGCAGCCATCAGAGATGGGTATTATGCTCATCCTTTCGATTCTACGAAATATTTCTATTGCAAGAGTGGTCAAAGCATTTTGGGTCGTTGTAGTCAAGGTACTCTTTTTAGTATTTCGAAACGAAGCTGCGTACCCACGAATCAGATAGACGACAGTGATCACGTTCTTTTTATAACTGAAACCAGTACAGACGCAAGTAAGTTCATGATTCAACTGGAATTTAAATTGTCTTGTGAAAGCTTTATTTCAATCGGAAATTTCGCCAGTGGAAAGCTATGGTTTCATCACTTGTCCCGGAGCAAATGGGCTTTACATATTTCCATTCGATGCTTCGAAATATGTGAGATGTGAAAATGGGCGTACGACAATTGAGAGCTGCGGCGGGGGCACAGTTTTCGATAATCAACAAAAAATATGTATGCCCATTGGGCAGGTCGACAAAATTGACCGAATTGTCCTTACTATGGAACATCAGAACGAATGGCAGCAATCGAATCATAAAGATTGTGAGTGATTGGATGAATAAGTTTAAAAATTTCCAATCGGATTGTCGTTTAATTCAAACGTCTTCCTTGCCGGGATAAATAGTAGAAAGATAAATATGGATAGAAGATTAATTTTTTTTTTTTTTGCTGAACATTAAGGCTCATAGTCTCCAACCTAGTTTAAACTATTTGAAGGTTTAAACTTTCAAATGATAGTCTTCAGGAGAGTTTAAACTAGGTTTATTAATTTTATATGAAAAATTTTTTAAACCTTCAAATATAGCCAAAGTATTTTTTTTGACTTAAACTGGCATGAAGACTAAGGGAATATATTAGAGAATTTAAACATTCGAAGCGCTTAAACCGAGTCGAAGTCTACGACCCTAAATATTATAATAAATATATAAATTTTCGAATGCCCAATTAATTCCCTTCCCGAAATATGTAATTGTCTGCGTGCGCACCTGCAGAACATCGGAGAATAATGTAAAATACACTAGTTTACAGCATTTTCCACCAGAACCTCTGAATACACTTTTCTTATGGATTTCGACCTTTTAAACACGAAACATTTATTTTTAAAAAATTTTATAGAAGAGTTTTCTTTTTATTGATTTTTGAACAAAAAAAAAAAACGTTTTTTAATGAGGCTATATCAGCTATTTCGATCAGAAATCGACTATGAAAATAAAATTCTAGAGACCTTTAAACCTTAAAAAAAAAACCTATTTTTAGTGAAAATTCCCAAAATTTATCCTTTTCTCGGCATCTAAAAGAGAAAAATTATTCAAATCGGATAATGCATTGTCGAGTTCTGCTCGATAAAGCTTCTATAGCCATTTAAAATTTTTTTGTTCAAAAATCAAAACAAAAAACTCTCATAAAAATTTGGAAAAATACTTTTTTCGTATTTAAGGGGGTCTTCTCATTGAGCAACTTTTTTTTCCGACTTTTTTTTTGCATTTATTTATAGCTTGGGTAGTTGTGAATATGCCCCTAAAAGGATTTTTTGAAATTCGAAATAGTTTAGAGGATATAGCCTTCTTTGTCGAGCAAGATCTGCGCTAAAACGAGTAATTTTTGCGTTGCTTCAAACTTTAAACGCGTTTATCTCGAAACCACGTTTTTCGAACTGGCGGCCATGATATCTCCAGTTCAACTGAACCGATTTTCATGAAACAAAGTGGAATCGACGCAGAATTGTCACCATTCTCGGGTGAACCTCGACCATAATTTAAAAAAATTTTTTACTATTTTTTTTTTTACACTAAACTACAAAAAAAAGCCCGAAATTGAAATTTTTTTTTGAATGGCCGCCATTTTGTCAAAAAAAATCACAAAATTAAGCTTGAGGAGGTTCACCCGAGAATTACATCTATACTGATTATAACCCCGTTTTTTTTCATTTCGGACGCTCCGGAGACCCGGAATCGTGGCCGCCGTGACGACACCTTTTTTTTTCACCACCAACTTTGAAGTCTCATTACTTTTTGAACAGCCCACGTATCGAGGCAAAAAAAAATTTTTTTTTTACTTTGAACCTTTTGTAATACAATAAATAAAAAAAGTTTTCAATTATTCTTTGCGTTTTCAAATAAGAATTTTTTTAAAAAGGGTCCAAAAAACGGGTTTTCAATGAGAAGACCCCCTTAAAAAAAAACAAATATCCATAAGAAATTTGAATTTGGAACTCTGGAACAGAAAAAATTAAAATTAATTGTTTGTAATCCAGTGATATTTTCCGGTTCATAAGTTTCATTAATCGTCGTTCGTAAATTATTTTGTCGCATGTGAAAAATACAAAGTCTTGGAAGATCAACCTTGAAATTCATTTAAATAGAACAGCTAAAAAATGTGGGCTTATCTTTTGACGAATCGGAAGGGAATGTCTTGTGCTCCTTTTGATGTAAAAATATGATGTAAAAGTATGATTTTTTTTTTTTTTTGAAGAAAATCCTCTCGTTGGAGTATTTAACATAAGAACAGTTTGCAACAGCAAACCGATTGGTTTCATATTTTCAATTATTTGAATTGATTTTAATTTAATTAACTTTAGCTTCGTTCGATGGTCCTGCAATCCATCTGGAATCCGTAATATGTCCTGTCGGTGCAAGTGGTATGCATCCGCATCCATATGACTGCACAAAATTTTTGAACTGCGCAAATGGCGAGACTAATGTGCAAAGTTGCGGTCCAGGCACGGCTTGGAGCAGCGATATGGAGGTCTGTGATTTCATTGATAAAGTTAACTGTCATGGCCGTGGGCAGCATGCTTGGAAGTCTGAGCAAAAAATTTCATCACAAAAACAGATTACTTCCGCGGATGGTGGTCTTGATAAAATTTTAACCCTTAGAGGACATTTTGTTTAGCTGCGACATACTCAATTCAAAATAGTGAAAATCAAATTTTTGCGAATTTCGCGAATGGTGGTCATGGTCAAATTTTAACCTTAAGTTACGACTTTATTTGGCGGCAAAATACACAATCAGAAGAAGCAAAAAAAATCATTTTTGTATTACAGATATAAGAATAAGAGAAAGAGTGTGGCATTGGCGTTGCGATTATTTTCTTTCGAAAATATCTTCAATTTCTTTCCATGCAGCTTCTCGTTGATTTCTCATGCGATATTCTTTTAATTGGACATTCCATAAGCATTCACGTACCTCAACACATGATATAAGCTTTAAAATGCCGTCGTCGCTCCATTCAGCCAACACTTTCTTTGTCGATGGTTTTGCACCTCTACCCTTTTTTTTCGGTAAAGCAACATCACAAAATTCCTCGCTTAAATCGCTATTATCCATTTTACAAACAATTCTCAATTAAATTAAATGAATAGCAGGCGAACTATCAAAATTATTTGACTGTATTTGCTATGCAGGAAAAATTACAGACCAAACAACCAAACACAATCAAACATTCTCAAAATATTTAGTGCGATCAGAACGTACGCTATTACACTATTTGGTAAAACTCCAAATATTTGGTGTATTTTTCTTTGCTCAAATATGAACCAAACGCGACCAAACACCAAATACAACCAAATATATTTGGATATCACACTATTTGCTAATGGCTTTGACATTGAAAAATACCAAATATTTGGCATTTTACCAAATAGTCTGATCTTAGCTTAAGTATGCAGGCTTATTATATTCTTTATTGAAAAAAAAAAAAAAATGTTGTTGTAATTTTTTTTTTTTTGGTATTTTAAAAATGGCGTTGAAGTGGACCCTCTTTGAAAAAGTACCTCCGTGGTGTGAAAGATTTTGGCAGTTCTGGTAATCGAAAAAAAAAAACAAAAATATGTTATTAATCAGAATGAATGCGGCTATGGCAGGAACTAGAATAAAAAAAATTTTTTTTTAATTGACAAAATGGCGCAATTTTTTATTTCAACCATCAAAAACTCCCCTCTTTTTTTACCATTTTTTTGATGAAAAAATATGAAGATCTTGAAATAAAAATTCGATTCTAGTTCGGGCCATAGCCATTGATGTTATGAATAATATATAAAAATTCCAGACAAATCGGTTCGATGGTTTTTTTGTTTTCATTCACACCAGGTCAAAAAAAGTAGTTTTGAGATAAACACGTTCAAAGTTAGAAGTATGGATATGCTGTCTGCTGTCTCTACCTACTAAAACGGCTGTAGCAAAGAAAATATTGTCAATATCTTCACGAAACTTTGCCAGCATATTCTTAAAGGTCTATTCTTCCGAAATATATATAAAAAAAATCACTTTTCAAAAAATTCTAGACCAGAAGGTCCCCTTAATCGTCGTTCGTAAATTATTTTGTCGCATGTGAAAAATACAAAGTCTTGGAAGATCAACCTTGAAATTCATTTAAATAAAACAGCTAAAAAATGTGGGCTTATCTTTTGACGAATAGGAAGGGAATGTCTTGTGCTCCTTTCGATGTAAAAACATGATGTAAAAGTATGATTTTTTTTTTTTTTTTGAAGAAAATCCTCTCGTTGGAGTATTTAACATAAGAACTGTTTGCAACAGCAAACCGATTGGTTTCATATTTTCAATTATTTGAATTGATTTTAATTTAATTAACTTTAGCTTCGTTCGATGGTCCTGCAATCCATCTGGAATCCGTAATATGTCCTGTCGGTGCAAGTGGTATGCATCCGCATCCATATGACTGCACAAAATTTTTGAACTGCGCAAATGGCGAGACTAATGTGCAAAGTTGCGGTCCAGGCACGGCTTGGAGCAGCGATATGGAGGTCTGTGATTTCATTGATAAAGTTAACTGTCATGGCCGTGGGCAGCATGCTTGGAAGTCTGAGCAAAAAATTCCCTCACAAAAACAGATTACTTCACTGGTTGATAAATTGAGTGCACAGTGGACATTGGAGATGGTTTCTATCCGCATCCATTTGACGAGACCAAATATTTTATATGTCAATATGGACTGAGCTTTGTTGGTCAGTGCAGAGAAGGAACTGTTTTTAGCATTTCACGTCGTGTTTGTGACTCTTCATCGAGAGTGCTTGCCACCGATCGTGTCACTTTTTCAGCCGAATTTCTATCAAAATTAGATACTAGTGCCATGTGTAAGTGATCGTTTCTAATATCTAATATCCAAGATCCATCATTTGTGAATTTCGAATAGTCCAAAGCTCGGAATCGCCAGTCATTTGTCCACATGGAGCTGTCGGAGTTACTGTGTATCCTTTTAACTGTAAAAAATTTTTGAATTGTCAACATGGATCGACATATATTGAGACGTGTCCGCCGGATACAGTTTTCAGCTTAGCCAATAGGAAATGCTTGCCTATCCAATTAGTGGAGTCCATGGATAGAGTTGCATTCGTGCAGGAAACTCAAAATGATTTGTATTACAGGAAAAACAATGATGCAAAGAGTGAGTGTCTCCTTTTGATTCGAAAGTTGCTCCGTGCCATAGCCGTTCCATACTGAATGTTAAATGCCCATTCCATTTTTTAGTGTCGGTGTTCTGTCCCATGGGTTTTACAGGCACCTTTCAACATCCTTACGATTGGACGAAATATTTAGACTGCACCAATGGCGAATCCGTAGTGAAGGTCTGCCCATTGGGCACTGTGTTCAGCGTTTCTCGTGGTACATGCGATATGGAAATCAACGTGCCTTATACCGATCGATGTCATACAGATCAACGTCACGATGCCCTTATGTTTGAGGGAGGGCTCTATGAGAAATCAAGTGATGAGAGATTGATAAGATTCCATTATGCGTTTTCCAAACATACATAATTAAAAATTTTTTTCTCACAGTTACTGACACTTCCACTGTCATTAAATTAACCAATCCTGAATGCCCTAGTGGAGCCAGTGGCTTGTACCCTCATCCTTATGACTGCTCTAAGTTTCTGAACTGTGCTAATGGTAAGGCCAGCGTTCAAAATTGTGGATCTGGAACAGCCTGGAATACGCAGACAAATGCTTGCGATTTCAAGCACAAAGTCGATTGTAGCGACACGCCCACTGCTCATATAAGCGCTCCTGTTGTTAAAGGTGCTTATCTAAATGATTAGCCGAAATGATCTATGATCGTAAATGTTCGTGTGATCATTGTCCATTTATACCCGATCTTGAACGCCTTGGAATCTGTTCTAAAAATCTCATGAATTTAGGTATTGACGTTCAATGCCCCGCTGGAGCTGCCGGTATGCGGGCTCATCCCTTCGATTGTACAAAGTTCTTAATTTGTGCAGACGGTGCAACTAGCGTTCAGGCATGTGGTCCTGGCACAGCCTGGAGTATAGATATGGAAGTGTGCGATTTTATTTCCAACGTGGATTGCAACAATCGCGAGAATATTCAATGTGAGTGGATCAAAAGCAATAAAGTTCTTTTGCTCCCCGTAAATTAAAATTTACAGTAATTTTCTAAAGGAATTTTGAATTTTTAGTTGTCTTTATCTGTTTACAAAAAAAAAAAAAAAAAAAAAAAAAAAAAAAAAACCGAAACCGAAACCAAGATTATTTATTGATCAAAAACTATATATGTATTGTATGATTATTTTTGAAGCCTTATTAAAACCATTAGCCCCTAAATGTTCCACTAATTACGTAAGAATTTTATTATTGTTTCACGTTCGTGTCTTCAGTTTTTTCGCTATCTCCCTCGCTTTTTATAACCGAACTGTCTGCGCAAAGACTTCACACGCAAACGTGAAAACAGTAATAAAATTTTTATTGTAATTAATGGACCAGCCCCTTATAATAGCATGCAGTAGAGGGTTAATTGAAAACACTTATGAGTTTTTATGTTTTTTAATCCTGCTCTTTCATGTTCCTAATCGAATGAAAATCTATTTATAGACCATAATATCCGCAACTCTAAATCGTATGACAGAACCACTGCGACAACCCAAACAGATCGTTGGACAAATATGAATATGGCTCGTCCAGATGGTAATTCCTATGGCCACCAAAGGCCAATAGTTGACTCTAGTCAATGGACAGCACAACGTGAAGTCAATTCAGATCACAGTGGTGTATACGGACAACAAGATGGCTATAATCATCACAATATACCACCGGTCTCTAAGCACACGGATTCCAATTGGTCTGGCGTGGGAAGTGCTGTTGGACGGCAAACACCTGGAAAAAATGAACTGGTTATGGAAGGCTCTTACGAACCCAATCGGAATTACGTGACATCAGTTCACACATATTCAGCACCCCTAGCACCATTTCATTCGGATAATGCGTCCAATTTTTCTAGTACAATGACGACAACAGCAACAACGCAAGGTACGAAAAATACTGTTTACGGCCAAGCTGTTACCTCGCAAGACAGTATCGATGAGCCTCACAGACACATGGCTGGCCATGATAGACCATCATATCCTTTACCAAGTTATTCGCGTCAAAATTTCAGCCGGAACATTTATCACAATAGTAACTCAAACAGTCGAACACCGATTGTGCGGCATGAAAGCACACTGGAATCTCATACTGTGCAGTTACCCAATCAACAACTTGTGCCACCACATGACCAGCCTTCCATTGGCTCTTTAATCACCCAATCAATTGATGTACCCAAACGACAATTTTTACCTCCGCCAATTTATTCTGATGGTGGGCAAGAACCTATAGAGTTCGATGAAAATATATCCGAGGGCGGTCAATTTGAAATCTCAACCAATGATGAGCAAACGCAAAGTGCATCTGAATATAGACCCGTCGTTTCACTTTCATCCTTCCAGGAGCCTTCCATAACAGGCGATTTATTGCCACCAATAGCCACCGACCCTTCATCAAATGAGCAGCAGCGTACCTATGATTCATATGGCCAATCAATTCAAACACCCACAATTGCAACAAAACTTACGGTCGTGACGCCAGATGAGGACCTACGACCACCGAGCGCTTACACAAGTGATGATCAAATACTACCGTCTGCACACTCGAAGTCCTCCAATGTTCATGTCTTTCAAATTTATCCCGCCATTAACAATGTCACATCCGTTAATTCTCATGGTAATCCTCACTATAGCTCACCGTATTCAGGCGTTGCACATTCCCGCAATACGACATGGAAAAATACTTATATCGATTCTGACGATTCTGAGTCTTTAAATTCACCACCCACCAACTTAGCGGGTACATTAACCACAAAAACAAAAACAACAACAACGACGACGACGACGACAACAGGACGAAAGGTCCTTCCGATGCCACCTGCCGATCATCACAAATACTACAGTAATACACCGTCCCTATTGCAACCACAATATCCACAAATGGCAACAGATTTTGTCGATACTGATATGCCAGTAAATGATGCACTTCAAATGCTTCTTCGTCCATACTTCAATAGAAGTGGCACTGTAAGTGATGATGTGGCCAGACAGGCAGAATCACATATAATGAATCTAATCGCTGACTCCGAACAAAGTACGCCTACGCCCTCAAGATCAATTTCCGATGCGAACTTCAGATCTGTTGTGATCGCCGGCTCGGATAAAAGTAATCAGCGGAAACAGATTGGGAAAGATTTCGAATTGATTCTTGCTGGTGAACAATCCAGTTTGGCAACGGTTGCAACAAAAAATATTACTCATAAAACTGGATCAGATCGAAAGAAATCATATAACCCACACACCTGGCAGAAGTCCTTCTCACAGAGTAATGAATACAGCCATCATTATAATCCTCACTCGCCGCATCACACCCGAGATTTTCATGTGAGGCATCCTGAAATGCCCGATCCGTTTGCCTCCGATAAATCTATCGAGCAAACAGACTCACTGGATGCACCGAATCCGTACGCTGAGCCAACTACTCCAAGAAGCAACGTCCATCCAAGCATACAATTTTCAATTCAAAACGGTAAATGTGATTTCGATTGCGGCAATGGGAAATGCGTGAAAAGTTTTGAGGTGCGAATATCCGAAAATATTAGACTAAATAGTTTTGTTTTGATCAATTCGAATTTTATGAAAACTTTTTTCAATTGAAAGATTTGCGACGGCGTCAATAATTGCGGAAATCGCAAGGATGAGTCCAAATGCAATCATTTAGGATATGAAATACGTCTAGCTGGTGCAGAAAGTCGGCACATGGGCCGTCTTGAAGTAAAAAGTAAGTAGAAATTATACACCGAGAGAAATAACAACAGTTAAATCAACTACCTTAGAACAGTTAAAGTAAGAGTGGTCAAATAAACTGTATTCCGCGTTAAATGCACTGAAAAAGGCAGTCAAATGAACAGTTGAAAAACAGTTACTTTTTATGTTCAAATTCGCTTTCGTTCACTTAGACGTATAAGTTCGCATTCTGATCAACCGTCTCCGGAGGTTTCGATAGCTCAGTTGTTTAAGCTGTGACTCGACAGTCGTGAGCTTCGGGGTTCTATCCCTGCTGGCGGCGGGAATTTTTTTTTTTGTTCAGAGTGTAGTTGTTTTGGAAGACAAAAATTTTCTCCTAAATTTTTAAGGTTTTAATTTATTTAATTTTTTTTTTAATGGTTCATTTTCAAGCAAAAAATTTTGGGAGTGAAACAATTCCTTAAGCACGTTCCCCAAAACTTGAGCAACCATAAGCTCAAGTGAGCATTTTGACCAACAAATTAAATTCGTTCGTTTAGCGTAATGGGTTAAGACGTTCGCCCAGCGAAGTGGAGGTCAGCGGTTCAAGGCTCGGCCGAGGCGAGAAAATTTAAAGAGATGAAAGAGAAAAAGATTTAAATAGAAACAAATAAATAAAGAAAAAATATAATAATTTAATAAAAAAAAAAATATTAATAAAAGAAGATAAAAAAAAGTCAAAGCAAAAAATAAATTTTTTTTCCCAGTCGCTGGTGACAGTTGATTTAACCGCGAGACAGTTATATCAACCATCAGGTAGTTATATCCTTATTGACTGTGATTGTACTGTTGAATTGACCGCTACTACACATAAGCTAACAATTAACGGTGAACTCGGTTATTTTAACCTGCTTTTTCAGTTAATATAACTACCTTTTTCTCTCGGTGTAGGAACGAAATTTAAATTGAAATTCTACAATAAATAATTATAATTATTAACATAAAGAAAATATAAAATAAATATATTTTTAGTTCTAGGAGAATGGGGCTATGTATGTGATGATAAGTTTGGTCTAAGAGACGCTGATGTCGTTTGTCGGGAACTGGGATTTCATTTGGGAGCAAGTGAGATTCGTGGAAGTTCGTATTATCCCCTTTGAAGCCGAATCCTTCATTCGCCATGGACGGAGTCGAATGCAACGGCAATGAAACCTCATTAAAGGACTGCGATTTTAAAGGTTGGGGTGTCCACAACTGTGGCGCCGATCAGGTGGTTGGCGTTGTTTGCAAAGTCCCATTATTCAAGTGCCCCAACAATTATTGGCTTTGCAGTACATCGAAGGAATGTATTCCGCCCGCTTTTCTGTGTGACAATACACCCGACTGTGCCGATCTATCGGACGAAAGTGACAGAGTCTGTAAGGTGGGTCTTTTTGCAATTGCCTTCGTAAATGAGGATGCAAATCTTTTATATATATAGAATCGCCCAATACCACTCCGATAAGGGCAAAATATTTTCATTTATCTATATACTATAAGTACATTTTCCAGGCACCGATTGAATACCGCCTAGAAGGTGGTCATAATCGAAATGAAGGTCGTCTGGAAATAAAGTATCGCGGCGAGTGGGGCACTGTCTGCGACGATGATTTCGGAACAAAGGAAGCGCAGGTGGTCTGTAATTCACTGGGATATTATGGGAAGCCGGTAAGTTAAAATAAATATTAGGTGGTTCTATTGTTATCATATTTCTTAAGTCGCTTGGCCATTCACTTATTGATACTTTTTATTGATAGGTAATCGAGAAAAATATATATGGACCTGGTAGCGGTCCAATTTGGTTGGATCAAGTTTCCTGCCTGGGCAATGAAACGTCCATAGATAAGTGTAACCACTGGACGTGGGGTGAGCACAATTGTAATCACACCGAGGATGTTGGTGTCCATTGTACAATTGGACCGCCGCCACGTCACTTGCTGCAACAGAGCGCATCGAAACCTGAACAGCCTGAAAGCGACGAAGACGTACAAGAGGAATACCCATTCGACCAAAGCTCCTTGGAGCGGTCGAGTAAATTTTTGCGCTCGCAACAACAACAAAACTGTGGACAATTTAAGTCAAATATCTTTGATGAATACGCACATCCAGAGGAGCGTGTTATCAATGGAACAATTGCAAAACGTGGTCGCCATCCTTGGCAAGCGACAATACGAACGCGTGGACGTGGTGGAATATCAAGTCATTGGTGTGGCGCTGTCCTAATATCCGATGGTAGCACAAAGTTTAGCTCACATTTATTAACGGCAGCGCATTGCCTCGCTGGATATCAGAAAGGCGCATACTTTGTAAGAATGGGCGATCACTATTCCAAAATAGCTGAGTCATCGGAGATTGATTCATTTATTGAAAATTGGTATATTCATGAGAAGTTCCGCGATGGGACGCATATGAACAATGATATTGCGGTCATTTTGCTCAAGAATCCAGTGCGTTTCAATGATTACATTCAACCCGTTTGCTTGCCCGAACAAGGTGATCGGGTGCAAAATCAACGTGAATGCACTATATCCGGATGGGGCTCAATAAAATCGGGATTATCAAGTGAGTCGAAGAAGCTCTTCTATATGCTATCTGTTATAATATTAAATATGGAAAAAAATATACAGCTCCTTCGAATATCCTGCGTGCCGCAAGAGTCCCTATTTTGCCCGATGACACTTGCAAGCAGCCCCATGTATATGGTGCATCCTTGACAGAAGGCATGTTCTGTGCGGGCTCAATGGATGAGAGTGTTGATGCTTGTGATGGAGACTCCGGTGGTCCTTTAGTATGCTCCGACAATGGTATGCCAAGAAAATACAAAAAAAAAAAAATAAAAAAATTAAATTCTTCGAATTATAAAATTTGATTTAAGGTGCGGAAACACTTCATGGAATTATTTCTTGGGGCCAGCACTGTGGGTATGCCAACAAACCAGGAGTCTATGTACGCATCGAGAAATATGTAGATTGGATTTATGAAAAAATCAACTTTTCTCTGAAACAAAATAAAAAGGCCCACTAGCTTAATTGCTAGAGGATGGATGTCCGGAGATCCGCGGAGATGCAAAATGGACAAAAACGAGATAAATTCTATTATTTCAAATATATATTCGAATTGAATTTTTTTTTATACATATTTTTGTACACTCAATTAAGGCCACCTTTGATTTTGAAGCGTATAAATTTATTTATAAATACTAATACTATATGTGTGTAAATATGTACTGGATATAAATTCTCAAAACTTGTCTTCATACAGCAGTTCAAATTTACCGAAGCACAATTCAGATTGCTCTAGAATACATACATATGTATGTATGTATATACGGCAACAACTATCAAAACTTCATTCAACCCCCAAAAACAAACGCTGCAATGTCTTCGAGCTTGGAATCTAAATGAAACCCCTTCGCAGTTCTTAATTAAGCTCTGTTAGCTTTCCCTCGTTGCCCCACTTGCGTATGCGGGTGTGAGCGCTCGATCCAATGTGAAGCCTCATTTGTGGACGTGACGTGATGCTGAAATGCCTACAAAGACGCTCGCCTACACAAAATTATTTGTCATTTCCACTTGAAACTTTTATTCTCATGACATATCAACAACAACAACAACAACAACAACAGTAGTGTATTCATACCAATTTAAAAAAACTTCTCAAATGTACACTGAGAGAATTGCCCCGCAACTATAATTTAGCGTTGCCGTCCATTCGTAGCATTTCCATAGTCCTACCGTTTCATATACATAATTCTGAGAACCCATAAATTTTTTTTGAATTTCTAATCACTTGCTTTTTGGGTTCAATACTTAAAATAAATATAAAAATAAAATAAAAAAAAATGTAATTTATCACCACAGTCCAAATGTATGTAAGGCAAATTTTATTGTCGTCCAGCTATAAAGGACGGTGGAAAACGATTCACGCAAATTATTCTATAGATCATCATTTTTTTTTATCCGTAGAATCACGAAAGCAGCACAAATCAAAATTTCAAAACTCTCGAACAAACATCCACAGCCCGATTTTGAATATTCCCGGGGAACGAATTTACTTTTCTCGAGACTAAAATTCTCCTTTTTCAAATAGATAGGGTAAGGAAAATTATGGGTATGGATCAAATACCCATTTCCCATCAAATTTCTTCCCCCAAATATTTAAAAAAGAAGAATTTTACTCTCGAGAAAAGTAAATTCCGCGGAAATTTGTTCCCCGGGAATATTCAGAATCGGGGCTGCCAAACTCTTCCGAAGCCAGTAAAAAAGAATATTTTTTCTTAGAAATTTACATTGTTCTTTGGCCCTGGGATAGCGTAGGGAATGCGTGCTATGCTCTTGATCTCAGGTCCGAGGTTCGATTCCCGGCACAGGCGAAACGGAGCCTAGCACTGGTTTTAAAAAAAAAAATCTACACACTACATAATAAGACAATACACTCACACAAACACAAGAAAACCTCCTTTGGTATCACAATGGGCCGGCCGATTAACTTCCTAAGTGGCAGCCACTTCAACCTATGTACCTACCTACATTGTTCTTATCTTCTGAATCAATCAATATAAATGTCTACATTGTAGGTGTTGCCTTTTCTGTAGTGAAGTGCTGTGAAAAATCCCTTCAGGACGTGTCGGGAAAATTTCCTAAAAGCTACTAGTGCTTTCACCAGATTCTAAACAACTAGTGCAAATGGAGGTAGATTTTCGTATAAAGCATATTGGTGTACTTAGCAGCAAAAAAGTATATGAATTCCGTATTCATTCCATAGTTTAAAAAGACAAACCAGTTTTTTTTTTTTTTTTGCATATAATCAATCTAGGAAGCTTAAGTCATATCTCGTGATGACGTAGTTGAAGTGTGCTAGACTTGTAATCTGGAAGGTCCGAGTTCGAACCTTCAGAAGAAGGCAGAAGATTTTGTGGAAAAATGGAGAATAAAACAGGTCATTAAATTTCAAGGAAAAATACGGGGAGCGGAAAGAAAGTTGCCAACCCCAATAATAAATGAAATAAAGTTGATTTCATCGCGCCTTCCAAAACGTCACGCACCAAGCTGTAAATATTAAATTATCTACTTTTCCAAAAAAAAAAAAAAAAAAAAAAAAAAAAACGCTCGCTGGAGCAGGGATTGAACCCGCCGACCTGGTTTTTTTTTACAAGAATTCATATCAAAATTAAGAAGTTATATTCTTAACTTTTCGGTGAAGTGTTAAAGCTATACCAAATATATTCAATTGGTTCCCTCAGCCCCAGAACAGCTATAGTTCAAAAGTGAACTGGCGATTTCCCGCCCTCACGCAATGTTAATTTTCTATAGTACAATGCATTGGCAGGGGTATAAAAAATAACTAGCACTGGTGAAATTTGCACTAGAAAAACGTAAGAGATGAACTACTCGTATGTCCTGAAGGGATTCGCTGAAAACGAATACTTAATTGAGAAAAGAAAATTTCGTTTATAAAACCCATGCTATTCAATTTTGAGTTAAGAATATACGTATATACTGTACATATTATGAAAAAGTAGGTACGTCGGTTGGGCTCACAAACTTTCTTTTTTCCTATTTTTTGTTTGTTTTTTTTTTTGTAGTGTAAAAGTGCGTAACTCTTTTTTGAATTTTCCAAGTTTCATTGGGTTGGATGCGTTTCCCGCAGTCAGGCAAATAGTGCCTTCATTTTTCTTATTATTATTATATATATATGTGTGTGTGTGTGATTCAACCCATATTCTTATTAACAACACTGAATACACAGCAAAAAAAAATATAATGAAAAGCCCAAAACGGAGGAAATGAAAGAAACACAAAAAGTCAAGTAAGCAATAAAAATGGGGGAAGCAATTGTTGCACGCAGTATTTACGCGAACATTATTTCGCTTTTTTGCTTTCAGTCGATGCTGTCCACCGGGCATATAATGATCGTACGGAGCTGAATTGGATCACCGCGTCAGTGAAGCGATTTTGTTTGGTTTTTTTTTTTTCGTTTTTTAACTGATAAAAATCGAACAAAAAGCTTTTTAATACAGTTTATCAATTAAGCGACTGGAAGAACTAAGCATTTTTTTTTAAATTGAGCGTTTTATTCATATTATTTTCTGATTGTGATTAATATATGTAAATGCGCTTCGATTAGCTGGAAAAAAGGAAAAATCCCATCCCTCGTATCAAAATGTGTTTTACCGAATGGTTTACGTTGCGGATGTTTGCACTGCTTGCGATTTGTGCCGGCGTTTCCCGATGCCAGTCCTATCAAAGTGGATTGGATGAAGTTTTAACGACGGAACGCAGCCATAATTCGGTCGTTTGCATGAACATTTACCCACAACGTGCAATGGACATGGAACAGGTAGATAAAGAATTGAATTTTTTATTCAAATCTAAAACAGAGTGACATGATTTTTATGTCGATTCTCTGCACATTTGAATTAGAAAAGAAATCTTTTGTATTGGCTCCTAAAAGAAGCCTACAAAAGCCTCTGATAGGTAAACATCATGGGCTCGCTTTGATATCAAATCTTAGGATATATCGCACCTCCTCTTCTAAGGTGACACAACTCAAAATTTCTAATTTTTCAGAAAACGCAAAAAACAAAATGCATCGCAGTGTCAATCAAAGCAAGACGAAAGGCATTACGGCTTTTTTTCGGCCTTTTATAATAGGAAAAACGGAATGGAATTTTTCCTGCAGGTAGACAGGTGACTTAGGAACAAGATCCACATCATAACTCAAAATTCAAAAATTTTGAGTTGTGTCACTTTAGAAGAGGAGGTGCGATATGGTCGCAACCGGATTTAGCAGTTCGTATATCCAAACAAAAAAGTGTCAAATTTAAAGTTTCAAAAAGGTATATATATAAAAATGCTTTGAAATTTTTTTCCAATATTAGGGGTATTCACAAAGGCGTCGGAAAGTCGGAAAGGCGGAAAATTTTACCTGCTTAAAAAATTGGGCAAGATACAAAAAAAGTTTAAGAAAATGTTAACAATCCGCAATTTGCCGATTTTCCGACTTTCCAACGTTTTTAACACGCTAGTGTGAATACCCCTATTGTTTTCACATAGTGTTGCGAATCCTTTATGGTTTCATCCAAAAATATTCAAGGTGTTGAAGACAAGTTTCGATTGAGCTCTCAAGATATGAATCTGAAAGCAGTTTTCATTATTCGTTTTCTTGCGTTCATATTTATTTTATAGAATTAAAGCCGGGATCCCACTATCTGCGCAATGCGCCAATATTTGCCGTAATCAAAGCGCCGATAGTGTGAACGCAATTTTTGGACTCTGGTACTGACATGTGTGACATGTCTTGAACGGGTTTTCTCCCAATTTTATTGCTCCCCGATATCTTTTTGGCAATATGCGAAGACATTGTGAACCTCAACAGTGATTGTGGAAATTGTAGAAATTTTTGCCGATCTGGCCCGAAAAAAATTGACGCAGATCTTGCTATTTGCACAGATAGTGGGATTACAGCTTAAGTGGACACCAAATAACAAGTAAGGGTGTTATAGTCAGGCGAGCCTGACAATACAATACCCGACACAGACGCATATGTCCAAAGAATTTTTAATATCAAGAGGTGTTTAAGGCCATAATAGGCCCCATATACCGACTTTTGTTAAATTTCTTTATGAAAACTGCCCCTTTGCCACGCCCACTTTTCCAATTTTTTTGAAATCTAATCGGAGGCTTAGATATACGCTCTAATCCTAAGTTTTATTGAAATATTTCGAAAAAATCCGATTTTGGGGCACTTTTGAGATATTTGTGACAGACCCTTGTACTGGAGGTACCCCTAAAAATGATCCGATCGGGTCCATTCTCGAACTTGTTTTTACTCATGTACCTATGAGTGCGCATATCAAATTTCGTCAAGATAGCTCACCTCCTTCGATAAGAAAACTGTATACGGACAGACGCACAAATGCAATATACCCTCGACAGGTATAACGACAGGGTATAAAAAGGCGTCCAGGCTTAAGTGGGTAAGAGAATAAGGTTACGATGCGGTATGCTCTGGATTGAAATCGCGGCATGGTTAACCCTAATATAATGCGACAATTATTTTTTTTTTTAAATGAGCAGACTAATATGGGGTAGTGAAAAAAGGGATCTAAAATAAATTTTTTATTAGAATAAACTCCAGGAAAGTGGGTTAAAATCATTTATGATGGTGTCTGGTGCTTCAATATATCGAGCCCTAATCGCGAAAATAACATAAGCGACAAAAATCAAATTCTACAGGAGAGCGTTTTTTCTGATCTCCTTTGCATTGACTGGCATACAAAAATATAAAACTTATAGTGCAATATTGGACACGTCCTGAGAGCAAATGAGGAGACTTTGGCAAAGAAAGGCTACGCACTGGAAATCCAAGGTTGCAGAAAACGGAGGGGTCCGAAACAGCGCTCGATGGACACAATAAAATGGGACCTAGAGGCTGAAGGACTCAACCGACAGAACAAAATGGAGGAACTGGTCGCGTTTTGCGGACCCCGGGATAGACCAGGCTAGTTAAACACGCAAGAAGGAGATAGTGCAATATCTCCGTTAATATTAAGCATATCGTCGTAATATTTTATTAGGTGATGAGATTCAGGCTGAAGAACATATTTTCATCAAAAAGTCAATTTCGAAAAATATGTCGCTTACGTTATTTTCGCGGTTAGGGCTCGATATAAACATAAAAAAAAAACCTATATCAAAAATTTTCACGCACAATTTTTGGCAATGCAATGGAAGCCGCCATGCTGATATTTTTATCGAAAGATCTTAAAAAAAAAAAACAAAAATACAAGCATTTTATGATGGGATTCAGTTTCATTCATTCAGTTTTTAAATTTAGATAACAATGGGAAATGAGGTGTCAAAACTTGTCTGAAAAGTTTTTTTTCGAAAAGCTACAAATTTTCTCATTGTGCTTGGGTTCCGAAATCATGATAAATTCTTTCGTAGAACTAATTAAAGTTCCATCGAGGATAATATATCGAAGAAAGAACAAAAAATAATTGGGCAATTCACAAAGTCTTCTAAAATCCCTTTTCAAATATATCCCCAGGAAAAAGTGACTTTTTTAAAGCTAAAAATAATCATATATGGGAAAATTTGTGATTGGAAAATTCCCAAAGGGCGATTATAAAGCTGAATGAATTCCACTTATAATTTAGAGTTTTTTTTTTAGAATTTGCAGTACAGAGCTTAAGCAATATCCCTTTTCACTACTCATTTTCACACTACACTACCGGTTCTAAATTCTGGGGAGTCCTTATTTCTGCGGCTCTACCATGACACAAGAAAACAAAATAGCGCCACTTTTGTACCGCTATTTTGAGGCTCTCTTTGAGAGCCGAAAATTGAGTTTGTGACGTCACTGAGCGAGAAATTGTTGTTGTTTCCCATGCTGTTCAAAAATGTAAAAAGCCGGTTTAACATGGGAAACAACAACAACGAATCACGATTTTGAGTTTGTGACGTTTCCTCTCTCAAGTGGCGCTATCTTGTTTTCTTGTATCATGAGGCTCTACTTTACTTTTATCAAATTTCGTTTTTTTTTTTTAGATTACACTTTTATTAATGAAAATTAACTTAGTGGACCCTCTAATGGCAACACTTAAGCTGATTGAAGGGTTAAAAGAGCGCAGACACCAATTTAATTGAATTACTTCATTCATAGAGTTTGAAGTCATTTCTTCGACACAAAAAAAAAAAAAAAAATGCTTCGCCGTAGTAAAAATGTGAACAGAAAAATGAAATGAACGAATTGTCAATTTACTTACACCGCAACGTTTACTATATTAAGTGATTGATCGAGAAACTTTTTCCTTCTTGTAGATTATGGGCAAATGGTATGGCAATGAAATAATAATACACACGCAAGACGTGCCGGGCGTGTTCCAGTACGACAGCTGTGTCGTCATTCAAATTGAAGATGTTACAGATCAAGTAAGTAAGCCTTGGCTTCTATAAAACAATTGAAAAGCGAATAAAAATGAAAAAAAAAACAAACAAACAAACAAACTTGACAGTCATTTATTTCTCCTCAAAGTAATTATACTAAAGTGGCAGCATACCTACCATTGTGTGTCAAATAGCGAGTGAACGAGAGGTGTTATTGTCAGACGAACCCGACACAAACATGCATGTTAGAACATGGCCCCAAGATCACTACCATTAAGACAAGGTATTCTGGGCGTTTTAAAGACCATTTAGGGCCCAATATTCCGGTTTTTTTTTTTTCAAATTTCTTATAAAAAAACCGCCCTCTTTTCTAATTTTAGGAAACCTAATCAGAGGCTTCCAAATAAGCTCAATTTCCAAATTTCGAATTCAGCGAAAAACTTTACTTAAGAAATTACCATCAAATGGTCGAAAATTTTTTTGCATTTTTGTAAATTACTGGTCCACCATTAACGATCCACCAAATAATGTTGTAATAAACCATCTCAGTCTTAGTTCAATCCAAAACAGAAGCGCAAAATCCACGCACAAGGTTTGATAAAATATTGCAAAAATGCCAGCGGAACAATGAATGGCAGCAAATTTAAAGCCTATTAAAAAGCCAAAAAAAAATAAAATGTAGCTAAATAATTCGTCTGTTACAGACGAAGCTGAATACCGAAGCATAGTCGAAGCCGAATTTCGGCGGACACAAAAAATTTTCAATTTAATTAACTTCAATAAATGAAAATTTTGGCGGAAATGCCTTTTTTGAAACTACGCAGCAGCAACGGATGGATCAGGAAGGGCGCCGACTGAATGGATAACCGCTTGCTTCATGTCTGATCTTATTTAATTCACCCTATTTGGAGGCAATTGAATTAATCAATTTGTTTCAATTGTGTTCTCCCATTCGCGAGCTTTTTGCGGCGAATATACATATATATGTTATATATTATATATAACCTACCTACATGTGCATGTATTTTCGTGATTTTCTCGCTGATGCCTCATAAACGAATTAATAAAAAGCAATATTTTTCCAAAGATCTTTTTTGGAATTCTTTGAGTTTAAGCTCATGAAGCATCTACGATAATAAAATTGAAGAAAAATGAATTAACTGCACAGAGAAAAAAATCAACCAGCAAACTGGTTAAATCAAAAGGAAAAACATACAAAACGGCTTCAACAAGGACTATTTTTAATTTAAAAATTTTTCTTGTTGAAAAAAAAAAAGATTTTCCTTTTGAATCAACTATGTTTCAGGTCGAATTGACATGATAATTTTCAAAAATCCATTTATGCAATTCGACATCATAATAGGCCTATTATGATGTCGATTTTAAAATCATAATGAAGCATATTATGACACTAGTTTTGAGAAAGTATAAAAAATTGTTTATACAAACAAAAAGCATGGCATACTACATGGTTTTTTAAGAATGAATTTCAAGGCGTGCAATAATAAATTTCAAAACGCACGCATTTCAAAAAATACAAGGCAAGGCGTGCAATAATTAAATTTCAAAATGCACGCATTTCAAAAAATACAAGGCAAAAATAAGCAGAGCATACTACGAAGTTGTATAATAAAGAATTTCAATTATGAATCTGTCAAATCAAAATAAAAAATTTCTTCACAATAACAAAACAAACAAAAAACACGCTTTCTTAAATTTAGGTTAAAATCTAGTTTGAAATCTTATTGCATAAAATATTGTTCGGCACTCGTGTCGAAACTCAGCTTTTTTCGCACTCGTGGTATTGTAAAACTCGGCTGCGCCTCGTTTTACAACATTTACCACTCGTGCAAAAAAAAGCTTCATTTCGACACTTGTATCGAAAATATCTATTAACGTCGCAGCCACACGTTCAATAATTTGCTTTCAAGTTGAGCACACCTACTGGTTGCCAAAATTCTTTAAAATTGAAGCTATGACGTAGGCTGCACGCAACTTGAAAGGCAATTTTATTTTCAAAATGCCGTCGTCAAGGAAACAACTTAGAATGCTATGCAACTATGATCAGCTGTTAAAAACTTGAACGAAAAATTGAAACGGAGCTTGAAAGAAAAATTGAAGTCAAGTTGGCGTTCAATTTCTAAAAGTGTGAGTGTGTTAGTAAAATGTTTTGAGTGTATGGGAACTTGAAAGGCAAAAATTGAACGTGTGGCTGCCGTGTAAATTGAAATTGTTGAACTAACCACCGACAAAAATTAGATGACAAGATAATTTTTAAAATAAAAAAAAAAATTTCTAAAATACCCATAAAAGAAGAAATGTTAAAACAAATTTATTTAACGTTTTAAACAAATGGCCACAGAGCCCTCTGCTGAACATAACCCTAAAAAATAAACATCGGATGGACTTCATCCGATTTTGTCACTCCGATGTCGTGTCTGCTTTCGCAATGCTTAAAAAGTTCTAAGATGAATAAATATCTTTGTATGTCCTATTTTATAAACCAAATGAGAATTATACACAACGAAAAAAAATGTAATTAAACATATTTCCATTCAAATCAACCAAAAATGTTGTTGACCCAACAATTTTTCTTTTGAAATTTTCGTTCTGCTCGAAAATCAAAAGGACTGTGAATAACAATGCGCATTTTTAGAAAAATCATGGTAAACTTCGCTCAGTGTGAGAATTGTCACTGGACAATTAAGGTTGATATTGGCAAATAAGTATATTTGTGGTCGGACAGTGTACCGAGAGGCGATACAATTCAAGAAATGCAAGATTCGAAATGAACAAAACTATTTATGCCATTCATTAGTCAATTGCCTAACTTAGAAAATCCAAACCAAAGAATTTTCGATATCAAAGCAAAAATGCAATATTCTATAGCTTTTCTAATTCCTGATCGATTTTTATTGGTAAGTTCAATGCAAATTTTATTTAATTAAATAAAACAAAACATTGCTTTTGCCCTTCTAGGGGGAAAAATGTTCCCATAAAATTCTGATAAAAATATAGTGTGCAATGATTTAATGTCGATCTTTGATGGAGCAAAAATGATATGAAACAAATTCCAATACGTATTGTGTTGTTAAGCAACTCTCTACATTATCACAGATATAAAAACTATAAGTGAATGGGTATATCAAATTGATGTGATCCGTGTCGGAAAAGCTTTTAATTGAGAACTTTCTTTGTGCTCTTATTTTTCGCTCTTGCTTCCATAAAATCGAAAAGCACAAATTTTTTATTCCTTTATGCGATCAGCCCTCCGAGTTTTTCGCTATAGTTCTCATAAGCTTTTAATTTGTTTGCATTTAATGTTATTTGAATACTGAAAGTCTTAAGGCACTCCAAAGCGGCGCGGCGCGGCGCTCCTGCGAGAAACATTTTTTAATAGCCAAAATAATTTATTTTTTTTTTTTTTAAGGAATGTTTTCTTTGCTCGCTCTTTTTAAGCCCTCCAACTGTCCGGTTTTCAAAGCTTACTTTGAAGCTTTCGTGTGGCGTGCTGTTTTCACCCTGTAGGAAATGTCAACTGAACTGAATCTATACTCTTTTTCTACTGACCGCGTCAACATCACTACTGACCAGTTATACCCGCCGCAATGCTTTGCCCTATTGACATTTTATCATTGAGTGGGCATTGCTTGTCAACAATTGTCCGAAGAAATATTGACGAACTATTGACGAGGGAACCATTATGAAGGCATTTATTTTAGTACGTCAATAGCAAGATCCATTCGCGTGCCCAAAAATTTTTTCAATTCAAGACATGAATTTTTTGAAAAACTTTTATGCATATAAATTGTTTTTTTATCCTTAAGCGTAGGAGTTGTTTTATATTTAATTATTTTTAAATTAGTTTTCATAACAGAAATGCATTGACCTTTAGCCGGAAGAATAACTTGAATTATTTTTATAAATCAACTATTACCCGGTTTTTTTAAATTTTCATCCGCCTTCGCGCTGTGGTTTGAACCGAGAACCTTTAGAGTGCTGGGCGAGAACGCATACTCTATGGTATTGAGGCCTCTGAATTGTGTTCAGCAAATATGTTAAATGAATGAAATCAAAAATTAAATATATAGACTTCTTGTTGACATGGTCGACAGAGATGAACTATACCTATTGACTCATTGTAGACATTGGGTCATGTGCCGACAGGCTTCCTGCAGGGCAAAGAGAAAATCCATACCACTGCCACCAAAAAAAACAATGAAAGCTACTCAACGATGATTTACATAAAGCATATGTCCATATCTCCCGAAGTGCTCGGACTTTAACCACTATCTAATGTGGTAAATCTACCCCTTTTTATATCCGACACTCTCTGTGTCGAGAGTATATTCCGTTTGTGTGCTTGTGTGCAACACCCAGAACTAGTGGAAATAGACCATACAATATATACGGGGCATTTTTGCCCCTGAGGGAAAATTGCTGGGTACGCGTGATCAATGCTTTGTATCTCCTAAACTACTGGCTATCCTATTTTCAAACTTACATTACATATTGCTGAAACCTTAAGCTTAAATTCGAAAAAAATATTTAAAAAAAACAAAATGGTTGCAATTTTTGTAATTGCGATTTAACCATTTCACCACCAATTTTACACTGAAAAAATAAAATAATTTTTGATTTTCTTTTACACTCTGGAATAGCTCAATAAACTGTCTATTGAAATCGTTACTATTTATTTTAAAAAACTAATTTTTTTAATCGAAACATTGCATGGGAAAAAAAACCGTATTTTTCATTTCATCAACTTTTAAAAGCCTATATCTCGAAAACTAACGGCAATATAACAAAAATGTTGTGCCCTCCAACTCATATTCCCTAGAGGTACAATTGATCCAAATATAAAGAATTTTCGGAATCTGACCCTTTTTCGTTGTCCGCTTCACGTGAAATGATGCCCCATAGAAGAAATGATCAGCGTCACCGGGAGACATGAGTAAGAACAACCGGGATATTAGAATTTTATGATCCAAAAAATGTACAACTATATATAGCGTAAGAAAGGGTAATCTTCGCGTAAAAATACAAAAATGCTACCTTTTTTTTGCTAGAACAAAATAAGAAAAATAATTGATGTAGAAAAAAGATAATGTTCGCTGAGGAGTTAAATTTCATACGAAAAATTCCGCCAAAAATAACGGACAAAAAGTTTTCAAAAAATTAAGAAACCCAAAAATTATTTAGATTATTGTTAATAATCTGCCATCGAAAAATTATCCATATGTGCTTTTGTTTGGACAACACATTATTCAAAATGTTTTAAGTCATAAATAGTTCAAAAATGACCTTCAAACGATTTGTGCCACACCTAGGGGTCAAAATTTTTGGGCTCTTGAAATATTTTTCTTCTCATTCGGGGTAGACCTTTCAGAAAATGGACGCGCACCGAAGAATTTCAACAATTTTGAAATGTGAACCGGTCTAATGTACATTATAGGGCAATCTATTGAGAAATCATTTATGCGGCCCCCTATTGTCAAGTATGTTGACAGGAATGGCAGCATGGCCGCTGTACGGCGTTCAATAAATATTGTTTAGGGATCAAAAACTACATTAATTTTTTAAACAAAATGAAAAATAGCAAAATTAAAGTGAAAAAATCAGCCAATGGTCGAAAGAATTCTTTTCGAAAATCAAAGTTGCCAATTTCGGCTGAATTAATCCAGAACGGCAACGCTGCTCCAACGGCGCTGATGAGTCATAACGTGACGAAATATGGCCATATCCACTTATCGCTTGAATAGTTTTAATTTTAGAAAAATTCGCTTATGCTGAGTTCTTTCTTTGGCAGATGCAAAATCATTTTTATAACGGTTACGGACGGACAACGGTTCCGCAGCAGCACGAATCCACAAATCGTCAACAGCGGCAGCATAGGCAAGGACCACCGGACCTCGATATTGGCTTCAGACGACAGCCGGCCAAATATTTACGGCTTCTTTGGGCAGAACGCGATGATACGCTGGAGTATATCTTCAATTACACCACCGACAGTCCGGGCCGTTGGACAAACGTTGGAGAACAACGTGGATCGTTCGTGACCCTCAATCACTATACACAATTCAGTGGTACTGTTCAGGTGGCAAAGGCTGTCAACGATCATTTGGTATTGACATTTTGCGGCAATGACCTAAAGAGCACAATTTACACGATCGTCTTGAGTCGACAGCCGCAAGGACTAAACGCGCAAGTAAGTGTGTACAATACAAATATGTATGTATGTATGTATGTATGTAGTAAAATATGCCCCCATTTCATTAATCATTTCAGGAGTTGTATAGCATACGCACTTTGCTCTCGAATCGCCTTCTCTCTGTCGATTCGATCAGAAAAATCTGCTCCTCAGCAGCGGTGTCGGTGTCGATGCCGTTCAACACTCCCATTGGAACTATGCTGCTCCTTGTCGTAGCCGCTGCCATCCTAAGACAGAATTGAAAGTAAATAACTCCTCAGCCGTCCAATAACTATGGTCAATCGTATAGCCTTAGTTAATATATCTAGTTAATCTAATGATTCCACATTTATGGTGGCAATTGAATACTCACATTTTTATTGTCTACAATGAGTCGAAGAAAATTTCACTTTCTCGTATCGTAATCGTAAATGCTTTTTGTTTTGAAATCTCATTGCCCCGTGATTATGCCAAGTGCTTCAATTAAATCCAATTAACAATCATTTGTCCATGGCTGAACGCATGATCCAGACGATCGCTTGCGAGGAATTTAAATTGATTTCGAAGCTAAGTAGGCGTTTTCAACTGTATTTAATCATAATTATTATTTTTTTTTTTTTTTTTTGTTTTTCAAAAATCATTCTTAGGAAATACGAATAAGGAATGTTCATTCGTTCGTACAGTGATGCATTCTTATTTGTAACACTACACTATGGACAAAAATGTCACTTTCTGTGGCCGTTAAGGGGGTCTTCTCATTGAAAACCCGTTTTTTTGACCCTTTTTAAAAAAATTCTTATTTGAAAACGCAAAGAATAATTGAAAACTTTTTTAATTTATTGTATTACAAAAGGTTCAAAGTAAATAAAAAATATTTTTTTGCCTCGATACGTGGGCTGTTCAAAAAGTAATGAGACTTCAAAGTTGGTGGTGAAAAAAAGGTGTCGTCACGGCGGCCACGATTCCGGGTCTCCGGAGCGTCCGAAATGGAAAAAAAAAAACGGGGTTATAATCAGTATAGATGTAATTCTCGGTTGAACCTCAAGCTTAATTTTGTGATTTTTTTTGACAAAATGGCGGCCATTCAAAAAAAAATTTCAATTTCGGGCTTTTTTTTGTAGTTTAGTGTAAAAAAAAAAATAGTAAAAAATTTTTTAAAATTATGGTCGAGGTTCACCCGAGAATGGTGACAATTCTGCGTCGATTCCACTTTTTTTCATGAAAATCGGTTGAGTTGAACTGGAGATATCATGGCCGCCAGTTCGAAAAACGTGGTTTCGAGATAAACGCGTTCAAAGTTTGAAGCAACGCAAAAATTACTCGTTTTAGCGCAGATCTTGCTCGACAAAGAAGGCTATATCCTCTAAACTATTTCGAATTTCAAAAAATCCTTTTAGGGGATTATTCACAACTACCCAAGCTATAAATAAATGCAAAAAAAAAAGTCGAAAAAAAAGTTGCTCAATGAGAAGACCCCCTTAATCAAAAATTTTGGTGCACGAATAAACTTGTTCAACTTCTCAACTGTTGTATAGTGCCCACTCGTGGTAAGCCAAAAATGAATTTATGTAACTTGATTCCCATTCGAATAACTTCGCATCGGCGGGCTGTCAAAGCTGGAGTTTCGTTACACGTGTTCTTGTCGATTGAAATGTGTATGTATGTGTGTATGTATGTATGTACATATGTAAGTGCTTGATTTCGAAATTCGACTGGCTAAAAATTGGCGAATTCAAAAAGATTAAACAAAAACTTAAATATGGATGGTAACACTGGTGGTATGTGGGCCAAAATTTTTTATTAATGCCTAAATTTCTGTCTCTGTCAAATGATATTCAGTTTTCATGAAGGAGAAATTCAAATTAATAAAAAATTCATTTTACCAAAACATTTATTCATAACAAAAAATACCTGGTTTATACGAACTGTTAAATCGCTAGGACTCGAAGCGACCGACATGACTTGGATCACTTTTTTGGGGAGGGTTTTTATGGAAGCGTTCATTAAAGTGAACTTAGAAAAATCGCTTTGAAACTATTAACATAAAGCATGGCAAACTACGGTAAAGCCCAAAATCCAACATTGCGAGAGCCCGATGCGTGAGTGCGCGACGTCACGAAAATGTTTTGCGTGACGCATTTCAATCTCCAATGAGAGTTTTGCGTAACACAGATGAAAGCATAATATCGCTTCTATTAATGCAATATTTGAACCGAGTACCAATCTAACGAGTACCGAGTACTCATAAAAATTATACGTTATCACTTGAGTTTAAACTTTAATTCAAAATTTTCAAAAATTTTCAAAATGAACCGAAGCTCGCGGAATATTTTAAAAGCTCTTTTTCACGGAACAGTGAACAGTTTTTGTTTTATTAGTTTAAACGAGTACCCAATAGCGAGTACTCAAAAAATAGCTACATCATTAACCTGTCAAATTGCCGCCTCGCAACGAGAAATATTCAATTTTTGAAAATTTTCTCGCTACGAGGTCTCGCAGTGCGATACATTGGAGCTTGAACCATTTGATTGAATGTATTGAAATTTGTGTGCGTCTCGTCTCGCGCTCGCGCTCTCGCATCGGGCTCTCGCAATGTTGGATTTTGGGCTTAAGAAGCATTTGTTTTTCAAACCGATTTGAAACTATCGATGATTTATACGATTGAAGCTAGCGAACGGAGAAATAAAGTAGCGATTTGAAAATGAGTAGGACTCAACACACTTTGAACTTTCAAAACGTTTTGAAAACCGGTTTATGGATGCGTTCTGAGTTAAAGCAGTTTCAATCAAATCGGCATATGTGTCCGTATAAACGTGGTAAATGTTACCGTAATTTGCGAGTAAAAAAAATGGAGTTTTGGTAATACAGTAGAGTACGGATAAATGCAACACGTTTTTTGCTCGAATTCTTGTGCACTTATGCGCTCTTTGCATTAATCCGTGCATGTTTTCATGGGAACTCATAAAAAAGGCTTCAAAGCACCTTGCACTTATGAGGTTTTTGCATTTATTCGTGTTGCATTTATCCGTAGTTCACTGTATTTGATTTTTTTTCAATTCAACTAGAGTATTTTACTTTGTTATGAATAAATCCTCCTATATTCGTAATCGTAATTACACAATTTTTTCAAAAAGTTTTCATTCTGCCCAGGAGAATATACATATGTATGTATGTACATATCGCGTACTAATCACAAAATCGGTGCAACTAAAAATTTCGAATTTCTCGAGCAAACATTCTTCAATCCTTTCGTTTTACTTTTGATAGCCCCCGAATCAAGTACCTAACATAAATGTAAATTTTCTAGACCTTGAAAGGTTGATTTCCCTGCAATAAATTACGATCAAATAGGTAGGAACAACGCGATAAAAAAAAAAAAATGTTTCCCTCGTCCCGGCTATTGCGATCGGTGCGATCGGACGTTAAATACATTCCGGATTATTTCTGTTGAGTCCAAAAGTAAATTTAATTTTCACTCGAAAGAACAGAGTTTATTAAAGATATCGAAAAAAAACCGCATTAAAATTTTATTTCCACAATCCAAAATATGTATGTCCTATGAGTTAAGCCGCCTTTTTTGTGACAATTCAAACTAATGATGCGGCGTAATTCGATAGGATTCTTTAGTCACTGGTCCACGGTTACGGTGTACCTACCAACCATGGCCGAAAGCAGGGCCATGATGATTGAGTCCGTAGCTCAATAATGGAGTGGCGTATCCGCCATGGGAATATGCAGCTGGGGCAGCGATATGAGCGGCAGGAGCCACATACGACTTGATGAGTGGCGCGGCATATGAGGCGTGGGAAATGGCCGGTGCTGCATACGAAGCGTGTGCGATGGCGGGCGCATAGGATTTGATGATGGGAGCGGCATAGGAAGCGTGTGCTATTGCGGGTGCAGCATACGAGGCATGCGTGATGGCTGGCGCTGCGTAGTGAGTTGTGGCAGCGATTTTTGCCACGGGTGCCGCGTAACTCAAGGCAGGCGCAGCATAGGCATGTCCATAGCTCAAAGCTGGTGCGGAATGCCCATAGCCACCAAGTAGAGCACCATGTCCGCCGAGATATCCTGGGACAGCAGATACTGCCGCAACTAACAAGCAAAGGCTAACAACGACCTGCAAGAGGAAAAAAATGTTCACCAATTCACCCAGATCCGTTCATCCATGGCACGGTCCCCGCTAGTAGGTACTCACGATTTTAAGCATTTTTTCTTTCCGCTGTGTTTGGCAAGTAATTTTTTTTTTTTTTAATATGGAGGAGAATATGTATGTTTCGTCACTGACAAGAACACCGACAGTTTGATCGAATTGCATATGACTCCCAAGGCTTTTATAGCAAAAAACCTTTGCACGCGTGCACAACGATGAGAAACACTCTAGAGTCTAGAGTCTAGTCAGACAGCTATGATCTTAATAGCAATGCGTACGCATGCGCATGCGTATGTTTCATACTATGCCGTACTGTAATCAATGGGGGAAAAAAAACAACCAAATATATAGCAATAGCAACAGCAACAGTAACAGCGTCGATTCGGTTTTCGTTACAGCGAAGTGTGTGGACTTTTACTTTCGATGATGGTGACACAACAGGCAATCTCATCAGCCACCAGTCCTAGCATCGAGGCAAGCCTTCAGAGCAGTGGCCACCGGCCAGTTTTGTTCGTTTCGCTTTTTTATTTTTTTGTTCGTTCCAGCTCGGCCAAGCCCAGCTATAGATTCGGCATTGCGACTCGCTCTGCCACGCAACGACTTCCCGCATGCCGCGGCGTCTTTTCCTCATTTTCGCATCGCTTTGTGCTACGTCAAACAGAACGCTCTACATATGGCCATTGATATGGAAATCGTTGTTTTGGGCCCAACAAATCGAAAAACGGAAAAATCGAAAAACAACGACTATAACCGAAAAAATTCGCAACCGACGACGCGTCGCGACGAGAAGTGGCATGCTCGCGGTGAGTTACCAGCTACTATGGAATGAGTGAAGTGCGTGAACAAGTAACTGCAATCGAACAGTTCAGGGCAAAGGGGGATAATTGTTGTCGTTGTTGTTGTTGTGTCGAATTTATTTCATTAAATGAGAAAGGTGCAAATAAGCGGGAAGTGTTTTCATCAAAATTATTTCAGTGCAATAAGAAAACGCGAAAAATTTAGGTAGGCAGCACTTTTATCGGAAAAATACTGGAGCATTAATATACTGAATAAGGCCTCTTTGCTTATTTTTCGAATTAATTTTACATTAGGCCTATTCACGAGATCGTGGTATCGTGAGAAAAGTGCAAAAGTGGAAGATTTTTCAATACAAGTTGTTGTTGGAAGCCTAAATAAATTTTTACACTTTTACACTTTTGCAACAATACCGAGGTCTTGTGAATAGGCCTATTGTATATTTCCATAATTAGGTCATATAATTCAAAACTAGTTAAAAACTAGCTATAATCAAAGGTACCTATACCCTTTGGGTATGCATTCCGACATCGTGGAAATTGAAAATGTAAATTTGTCATTGAATTTTTTTTATCTTCCCAGTCAAATTGAACAGCAAAAATTTGTATATTTTATTGCAACTTAATATACACAGATGCGAAAAGAAATGTCTGCCACTGCAACTGGAGGCCAAAGACCCCCTCGATTGCTCCAGAATACTTCCACACAGACCGAAAAGACCGACTACTTGTTAAGAATTTTTTGTTTTTGGACTAGATGAAGCATTACTATGGAATAAAAATTTTTCAGCTCTTTACAGAATTTTATATTTTTTCACAGCAATACTTAATTTTGACGCTAGCCCAAAAATATTCTACCGTTAGGTAAGCTTGCCAAAAAGTGATACATCTTTTCAAAGGAATGCCTAAGGCATTTCCGTGAGGCTTTCCATACACCTACGTAAAAGGCTGCCTGATAGATAATACTACTGATATATACGTGATGTCTAACGAATTTTGTTGTTAATAGTCTATTGGGTATTTCATTCGTGAAATAGTCAGTATGCCTACCATGAAAAAGCAAGACAACTGTATGCCAAAACATACATATGCGAGTGTTCATATGAAAGAAAAGGATAAATTCTTACACGTACATTTGTTTCAGGCAGTTTTTTCACACTGCCCTTAAGGAGCTAATAGAATCTTTTTCATATTGACTACCAAAAAATGTATAGTTAGCGCTATTAGTTAAATTTCCTGGTAATTAACAGGTAGTGTGTTTGCAAGGTTGAAAGATTGATATTCCTGCAATTAATTACGATCAAACAGGTAGGAACAACTTGATTTAAAAAAATGTTTCCCTCGTCCCGGCTATTGCGATCGGTGTGCGCGATATGTGCGCCAAAAGGTTCGGATTATTTCTGTTGAGTCCAAAAGTAAATTTAATTTTCACTCGAAAGAACAGAGTTTATTAAAGATATCGAAAAAAAAAACCGCATTAAAATTTTATTCTCCACAATCCAAAATATGTATGTCCTATGTGAGTTAAGCCGCCTTTTTTGTGACAATTTAAACTAATGATGCGGCGTAATTCGATAGGATTCTTTAGTCACTGGTCCACGGTTACGGTGTTACCTACCAACCATGGCCGAAAGCAGGGCCATGATTATTGAGTCCGTAGCTCAATAATGGAGTGGCGTATCCGCCATGGGAATATGCAGCTGGGGCAGCGATATGAGCGGCAGGAGCCACATACGACTTGATGAGTGGCGCGGCATATGAGGCGTGAGAAATGGCCGGTGCGGCATACGAAGCGTGTGCGATGGTGGGCGCATAGGATTTGATAATGGGAGCGGCGTAGGAAGCGTGTGCTATTGCGGGTGCAGCATACGAGGCGTGCGTGATGGCGGCTGGCGCTGCGTAGTGAGTTGCGGCAGCAATTTTTGCCACGGGTGCCGCGTAGCTCAAGGCAGGCGCAGCATAGGCATGTCCATAGCTCAAAGCTGGTGCGGAATGCCCATAGCCACCAAGTAGAGCACCATGTCCGCCGAGATATCCTGGGACAGCAGATACTGCCGCAACTAACAAGCAAAGGCTAACAACGACCTGCAAGAGGAAAAAAAAATGTTCACCAATTCACCCAGATCCGTTCATCCATGGCACGGTCTCCGCTAGGAGGTACTCACGATTTTAAGCATTTTTTCTTTCCGCTGTGTTTGGCACGTATTATTATTTTTTTTAATATGGAGGAGAATATGTATGTTTCGTCACTGACAAGAACACCGACAGTTTGATCGAATTGCATATGACTCCCAAGGCTTTTATAGCAAAAAACCTTTGCACGCGTGCACAACGATGAGAAACACTCTAGAGTCTAGAGTCTAGTCAGACAGCTATGATCTTAATAGCAATGCGTACGCATGCGCATGCGTATGTTTCACACTATGCCGTACTGTAATCAATGGAAAAAAAGAAAAAAACAACCAAATATATAGCAATAGCAACAGCAACAGTAACAGCGTCGATTCGGTTTTCGTTACAGCGAAGTGTGTGGACTTTTACTTTCGATGATGGTGACACAACAGGCAATCTCATCAGCCACCAGTCCTAGCATCGAGGCAAGCCTTCAGAGCAGTGGCCACCGGCCAGTTTTGTTCGTTTCACTTTTTTGTTTTTTTGTTCGGCCAAGCCCAGCTTTAGATTCGGCATTGCGACTCGCTCTGCCACGCAACGACTTCCCGCATGCCGCGGCGTCTTTTCCTCATTTTCGCATCGCTTTGTGCTACGTCAAACAGAACGCTCTACATATGGCCATTGATATGGAAATCGTTGTTTTGGGCCCAACAAATCGAAAAACGGAAAAATCGAAAAACAACGACTATAACCGAAAAAATTCGCAACCGACGACGCGTCGCACAGTGCTTCGATCCCATACATTCGATGGACAAAAATAGAAAGAAGTGTCGTAGGGCAATGAAATTTGCCACCAGTCCCTAATATGGCTAAATTAAGAAAATTTCGAAGTTTCATCAAAATTGACCCCACCCACCACCCACCGCCCATACCGCCCAAAGTTATTTTTGGCTATAAAAATGGATATTTTGCCAAACATTTCTTAAAAATTGGGGGAAGAGTATATACATATGCGATCTTATCAAAAAATAATATTTCCTCCATTAATTTCATAAGATTTTTAATACTGTTTTCACGTTCGCGTCTTAAGTCTTTTCGCAGACAGTTCTGTTAAAAAAAACAAGAGAGATAAAGCAAGGAATTAAGACTCAATAACACTAGTTTACAAAAAAAAAGAGAAGAGACGAAATGATGGTTTTTAGACTAAATTAGGGTCGCTGATCACGAAAATGGCATCCGTTTTTTTTTCCCAAAGAATAGTTTTTGAGATATTGGCAAAAAACGTGTTTTTTGGTTACTTAATGAAATTTTGCCAAATAACTCCAAAACGGCTAGTCTAAATAAAATAAAATTTTATCAGCATAAAGCAAAAAACTTTCCCCTTTGCAACGATATATCATTTGTTACAATCGGTGTCTTAGTTTTTGAGCTATAGGCATTTGAACTTGAAAAAAGTTGACTTTGTTGGGTTTTTTTTGAATTTTCAAAATTTCATTTTAACTTTTAAGTAAAAAAAAATTTTTTTTAATTTTTTTCGGTAACTAAAAATGATAAACATATATTTAACGTATATAGTAAACAAAATTTCTTCCAAATCGGTTGGAAAACAAAGATGTTATAAGAGGTTCTTAATCTTTCCGAAAATATTTCATCAATATATTAAAACAATTTTTTTTGGGATTTTTGTCTATGGAACGAAGCACTGTGCGACGCGTCGCGACGAGAAGTGGCATGCTCGCGGTGAGTTACCAGCTACTATGGAATGAGTGAAGTGCGTGAACAAGTAACTGCAATCGAACAGTTCAGGGCAAAGGGGGATAATTGTTGTCGTTGTTGTTGTTGTTGTTGTGTCGAATTTATTTCATTAAATGAGAAAGGTGCAAATAAGCGGGAAGTGTTTTCATCAAAATTATTTCAGTGCAATAAGAAAACGCGAAAAATTTAGGTAGGCAGCACTTTTATCGGAAAAATACTGGAGCATTAATATACTGAATAAGGCCTCTTTGCTTATTTTTCGAATCAATTTTACATTGTATATTTCCATAATTAGGTCATATAATTCAAAACTAGTTAAAAACTATCTAAAATGAAAGGTACCTATACCCCCTTTGGGTATGCATTCCGACATCGTGGAAATTGAAAATGTAAATTTGTTATTGAATTTTTTTTATCTTCCCAGTCAAATTGAAGAGCAAAAATTTGTAAGTATATTTTATTGCGACTTAATCAGGGGTGTCACAGAATCCGATAGCTGTCGGAATCGGAATTTTAGTCGACTGAATTTTCATATACATTTCATAGAAAGCCGGATAAAATAGGGTTCTGTGCAATTGAGAACCGATAATAGTTCCGATTCAAAACCAAAAACAACAATATTTGTAAATTCTGTATGAAATTTCGATCGTTTTTTATTCCGATTCCGACAGCTATCGGATTCCGCGACACCCCTGAATATATACAGATGCGAAAAGAAATGTCTCCCACTGCAACTGGAGGCCAAAGACCCCCTCGATTGCTCCAGAATACTTCCACAAAGAGCACATCAAATATCCTATAAATGAGAACAAAGTTTAAAAGATTTCTTTATAGTTTTTATCCAAGAAGAAATCTCTCTAAATTTTTAGGGGAATTCCTTTTCAATAAAATTATGATGATTCCCCGTTGAAATAAGAAGGAATTTAAAAAAAAAAAATAAGAGAGATTTCCTAACAGTTCAAATCCTGTTCAGGCAAGCATCGATGTTTTTTTTTGTGGATTAGTAGATAATCCAAATTGGCAGTTCAAAAAGCCTCCCGAAATTCATTTTCAAACTTATCTCCAGCTAAAATGATTGTTTTTAGCTCTTAAAATACTAATTTCAAAGGGATTTTTGAAGACCTTGTGAATTGCCTAAATATAATATTTTAAGAACTTAGAGGAATAAAAAGCTCTCAACCAATTTTCTTATGTAACAAAATATTTAAAAAAAAGGGTCGAGCAGAACTCATAGGCATTTTTGAAAGAGCTTCAGCATGACGTCTATGAAGGCAGGATGGAAACTTCAAATTGTGGCTGGAAACTGGTTTTTTCCTCCCTGAGTGGATCAATTTTGTCTATTTATAATTTTTTTTTTTTATAGCAATCTGTGTCTGAGAAGAAGAACGACTTAACTCCACTTTTCTGTTTTTTCGAGGAAAATCTATTTGAAAGGTGTAGATGTTTAGGTCACGGGAAAAGAATAAGAAGAGAAATGTGTATCATTTAAATAGGCACATTTTTAAGGTATGTATCAGGTATGACTTTTGAATGCTACCTTTAACCCTGCTGGTGCCTTAGGACCATTTGGTCCAAAATGCAATTTTTTTGTGGTCAATATCTGGAGATTGATGAAATATATTTACTTTCAGCCATAACAATCTTCTAGTAATCAGCTCAAAGTTATATGTTGACTATTTATTTTGTATGAAAAATACACCGCGGGCCAAATGGTACCTAAAGCATTTAGTGTAACTTTCTTAAGCTACCAGCAGGGTTAATTTATAAAAAAAATTTCGCTATTTGATGCAGTGGCGAGTCGTTTTTCTCAGGAAATGTGGAGTTAAGTCAATTTTCAACAATAAGATTATGATTTGGCCTCCTTTTTTATTTTTAAATGAAAAAAGGATACTCAAATTACAAATTTCTTATATAAACTCATAAGTTAAGTCGTTTTTCATGTCAAAAAAAAAAATTTTTTTTTTCAAATTTTTATAAATCATTTGCTCGTACAATATCCACTTTCCAATACAGGTTGCAAAAAAAGTGGCGTATACGATGAGTTGTGAAAAATTCTTGGAATAAAAAAAAACCCTGTAACTTAAAGAATTTTCCAAGTAACTTTAAATTAATGATCAGAAATAATAAAAAGAAAAACAGAATCAACGATTTTCACCGAGCCATTTTTTGTACTTATATACCATGTTAAATTTTAAACTTCAAATTCCCAACAAAAGTTTGTTTGTGATATACGAGGACACAACGATATATCGTCGCCTTACTTCCAAAACCTCGTATCTACAAAAATGCTGTTTTTCAGAAAAACGAAAAAAACTGATTATCTTACGTAAATTTCACTTTATTAACGATTTTACTTTTTTAAACCATAGCTAGGATATTTACTGAAGACTCTGAACTGAGTTTACGATACGAAGCTCACTAAAGAAGTAGCACTGGCTGATTTTGTCACTTACGTGTTTTGGGTCCTTTAGAAAATTACAAATGTTGTTACTTACGAGGTTTTGTGCGAACTAAAAAAGACGTGGCTTAAAGTTTTCATTTCTTTTTAATGTAACTTAAGGCAAATATTTGGAACATAAAAAGAATAAAAATAACAATTTGAACTTAAATTCAATTATTTCAGTGAAAATATATGAAAAAAAGTTGTCGTATAATTTCCCAATCTGCCACTTTGGTAAATATGAGCACTACAAGAGCTGTATTTCTCTAGATACGCCACTGGTTTCAGCTTAACTATAATTGCAGCCTAAATTTGCTTTTTCGCTTTTGTGTCTCTGTTTAAATCGGGAGATTGAGACAACATAAGTGCATAATTCCCCAGTAGAAAATATCGCACTGAAACCATCAAAGGCATGCAATGATATTGAGAGTTATTGAAACTACCCAGTCGGCATTTTAAATTGCTACAATATTGCAGCAGTATTGCTTCTGCAATATTGCACATTGCAGTAATGTTGCTGCAATATGTGAATGTCCGCCTTTTCATTATATATGTATATATATTATATATGCAATATTGCAGCAATATTTTATTATTAATATTGTAAATGCAACACTGCTGCAACATTACAGCAATGTTACACTTTCAATATTACAACTTTTACATTGTTATAATATTACTGCAACATTATTCTTGCAGAAGCAATATAACATGCCGTGTGGGTATAAGCTCTTTCGGTTGAAATGCCCTCTTTTTTATTTATTTTTATTTTGTTTCATATTGATAAATTATTGACTTAATTATTGCTAAAGACATTTCCTACTTGGTTACATTTTATTGTTTAGAGATGTTATATTCTAACCAACAACAAATTTGCCGTTTAAATGTCATATGAGCCACTTCAAGTTTATTTATAGAACAATATTTTACATATACGAGGTTTTAGAAGGAATTTTAAGGTAAGCTTGCAGATACGAGGATTTAAAATTTGCGATAATTATTTTTTTCTCATACAAAGTCACTGAGTTTGAAATGCCATATGGGGCAAAATGCGTTTCTCTATTTTATAAGCTAAAAAAACCAATTTCATAAAAATGTCAGATACGAGGTTTTGGAAGTAAGGCGACGATATGATGATATCTATATAAAATACATTTAAATTCTATGCATTTTAGTAAGTAGAAATTGAATAAGAATTTTTCTCTTTATTTTCACCCGATTTTCTTTTCAATAAAATTACGATGAAATTTACAGAAATTAGCCCCTTTATTCATAATCAAATTTTAAAACGAAAACATTGTTTAAATGTCAAATTTTCATACAAAAAACTGAATTTAAACAACGGTTTAAAGTTAAAATTTGATTATAAATAAGGGGGGTAGAAGTTTTTCATCTGATTTCACCTATTTTTCCTCTTGTTATGACGTCGAAATCAAAATTTTACGCAACAAAATGAACGAATGAGAAGTTATCTTCTAATTTTTAGCCGATTTCCTTTTCAATCAATTTTAGATAAAACTCAAGATAAAAACAAGTAAGGGTGTTATAGTCAGGCGAGCCTGACAATAGAATACCCGACACGGACACACATCTTCAAATAATTTTTAATATCAAGAGTTGTTTAAGACCATAAGGGGCCCCATATACCGACTTTTGTTAAATTTCTTTATGAAAACTGCTCTTTTGCCACGCCCACATTTCCAATTTTTTTGGAATTCTAATCGGAGGCTTAGATATACGCTCAAATCCTAAGTTTCATTGAAATATTTGGAAAAAGTCCGATTTTGAGGCAGTTTTGAAAATTTTGTGACAGACCCTAGTACTGGAGGTACCCCTAAAAATGGTCCGATCGGGTCCATTCTCGAACTTGTTCTTACTCATGTCCCCGTGAGCACGCATACCGAATTTTGTCAAGATCGCTCAACTCCTTCGATAAGATAACTGTATACAGACAGATAGACAGACGGACGGACATGTCTAAATCGATTCAGTTTTTGATCCTGATCATTTCTATATATATTGGTCTATATCTCCGGAGCTTAATTCTCCCTGTTACAAGATTCGCACAAAACTAATTTACCCCGCATACGCTGGGTATAACAATAAGTAAAAAATAGGAAATATTTCGTTAATTTTGTTCCCTGGCACTCTCCTTGGCCACCATGCTTATTGAGACCTAAGTCTCCTTATTTTTAGGTGACATTTTTCGCTCTTTGCGTGTACAATTTTTTATTATTATTATGTATGTATATGGCTGTATGGCTGTATAATTTTATGGTTGTAGAGTTGTACGGCTTCATATCAAGTGGCCCATTGAAATGTTATACTTGATCCACAAATCATAGAGCCTTTCGAAAGAAACGATTAATAACGACTTCAGAAGCAATGACTAGTCAGACATTCAGCACCACCGAACAAAATTATTGGAGGCGCGCGCGCGCGCTCACCATAAAAACGGCCTACACGAACGGCATTGTGGGCAAAATTTGCTAGCCTCCCTGCCCGCCAAATACTTTGGGTCTTTGACAAAACTCGCTTGTGTCTTTAGCACAATAGACTCGCCGTTAGATTCAAGGTAACTAAGACTCCATTCTATGCACTTTTTTTACGATCATCAATTTTCATCATCGGCTCCGCTCCATTCAATTCCACATGCTCGTAAAATATATCAAATCGATATCATAAACGCTTGCAACACATACATACATACCTACACGACTTACATAAGCCCTGAGCGACGAACGAATTTGCATGAAAACACCCTAAAGACGAAAATTTGCTGAGCCGAACAACAAAATTGTAATTGCGATCAAATCGATTTGAAGGCGATCTAATAGCTGCGATAGGCAAAAATTGAAAGCAATATGAACAACATGAAGTAGAGCGACACGACAAAATCAGTACCAAAAAACGGTGTTCAATTTCGGAATGGGGCTTGTTCAAAAAGTACCTGGAGTCGCAGCATTTAAATAATGCATTATGTACTCTATTTGGTAGGTATTTAGGTACCTTTTACGGTATCACAAAACGAGTCTGAAAGGCACCACTCGGTAGTGGCTCGTAGTGAGAAATTTGAGCTTGGAGATTTCTTATTTTTTTTTAGACTCCTTTAAGATTTCGTAAGAAATTCCTGCACAGCACAACGGGGAACGCAATATTCGCATAAATGGCGATTGTTTAACTCGATTCCATTGGCTTTTCAATTGCCACAATTAAAAAATTCGGAGAAAATTCTAAAAACTAAATTTTAAACAAAGTTTTGATTGATTGTTTTGTGACATACCCTACCCTATGTTTTTAGGGGTCGAAGCACATATTTGATCGCACATTTATTTTGCTCTTCGGATTTTATTTCAATTTAATGAATTTAAGGTTTTTATCTTGCTCAAATACCGCGACGCACAGTGGTTGAGAAAGAGCTTTGGTCTGTCAAAAATCTGTAACTTTTTTTAGTTACCTAAATGTTATGATATTTGAATAAATTTTAATAAACTGTGAAGTTTATTCCAAAATATTTGGTCGATAGAAAGCAAATCTCATCGAATGGTGCTGCTGAACTAATATCCAAAAAAAAAGAGTTAAAAAAAATAAATTTTTCTGAATGATCGTTTGTGATCGTCTCACGTTAGCTTTTAGGCCGGGAAGTTCTCTCAAAAGTAAAAAAAGTTAGAAAAAACATTTTCACATTTTTATTTATAGCAAATGAATAATATTAATTGAAATTGTATTCGATATCTATATTTATTCGACCTTTGATGAATCCAATGTTTACAGTGAAAAAAAAAATTTTTTTTTTTATAACTTTTTTCTCTTTCTTTTATTTTCCGGCATAACTGAAATCGAACTGAAATAACATAATTAAAATTATTTAATGAATTTTTGGATTTATTGTAAGTGAAATGCAGCAAATGCTCAATCCGAACTTCAATGTTTAAAAATACGCCCCGCCTACGTTTCTTAACTAAAAAGTCAAAAATTTTGAGATTCTGAGTCTGCAGCTGCATACATCGTTTTTTCTTTTTCTTTTATAAGCTTTCATTGAGTTTTGGTATTTTTGGACGAGCCTGGCCAACTCTGAACCACCGTGCGACGGCTGAAGTCGTTTCAAAATAAACTCGATAATACAACTGATGACAATCAGTGTACCGGATATCCATAGTGACATAGTGACAGCTATACGTATGTTATACATTTAAATACATTTTTTTTTTTATTCGGTTGATATACATATATGAACACATACATAAATGAAAACTGGGTGAACAGGAATCAAATTTTCCACAACAACTGGAAGATATCACTAAGGTAAGCTAAGCTACACTAACAGTAACACTGCTGGGTATCTCGATGAAATCAGATTTCCAAACGGCCTTAATGCTCAAGATTGTTATTGACTGTGGCACTTGAATGGAAGACAATGCTTCCGGTGTGTCGTGTAAAATAGCTTATACGGCGCGCCTTCAACACCCGCAGTGTGATGACCACAAGCAGCAGCCCGATTATAAGGAGCAAAGATATTTTTAATAGCATCAGGTAAATTTCCAGACGATTAATCGAATCGCGCATCAACTGTTGTATCTCTGTCATTGTGCGGAGCTCTTGCTGCGTGTGTCGCAGCGTCACTTTCGTCTCACTGACGCATGTCACATCGTGTATGTGCGATGTCTCCGTATCGCTTTCATCGCGTTCGATATGCAGCTTAACCGATGACGAAAGATTCGGCGGAACAATTAGCCCATGCAGATATGAGCAATTGAAACGATTCCGCGACACACCGAGACTGACCAGATTCGGAAATGTTGCGCTCAGCGATCGTTTGCCATCGATTTCCGTTAGATTATTCCCATCGATATAGAGAAACTGCAATTTCGATAAATACGGCATGAAAATGTCCAGATTCAAGAACGTAAAATTATTAAATGACAAATCCAGTGTCTCCAGACTAATCTGCTTTGAGAATATACCGTAGCTCAAATGTCTCAGGCCGGTGGCTCGCAAATAGAGACTTCGCAGTCTCTTTAGACGATTGAATGTGCTAATTTTAAGCTCAATCAATGGATTGTATGATAGCTTCAGATGGAGCAGGCCCGTAACGTTCGTTATATTGGCAATATTCGTTATATTATTCGAGGCGAGATCGAGACTTTCGAGAAAAACGGAATTAACCATTTCGACATTGGTGATGCGATTGTATCCAGCATTAACGGATTTTGTGCCGTTGATCGCAATATGCGTTAACTGGTTCGAGCCCAAATGCAGCATAAGCATTATGCTTTTATTCGTTAGCTGGAACTCGGTTAACTGGTTATTGGAGAGCAGTACCGTCTCTAGACTATAGGCCGCTTGAAATGTATACGGATCGAAGCGCTGCAATTGATTCGAGCTTAAATTCACTTCACGTATGCGACGCAAACGACTGAACACCTCCGGTTCGATATACTCAATGAGATTGTTGTCCAATGCGATTATCTCTACATAGGGATTTTCAGCGAAAATGTCCTTGTTGATCGATCGCAGTTTATTATGCGACAGCTGAACCCTATCCAAATTGGAGAGACCGAGAAAAGCACGCTCGTTTATTTTCGATATATTATTGAAACTCAAATCGAGACGCATTAGATTTGTAGCGCCAACGAATACCGGTGCAGTGATATCGGTTATATTATTATTGCTCATATTGAGCAACGATAGGCTCCCGGCGCCGCTGAATGTGTTTCTCGTCACATCGACAATTTCCGTAAACGAAACATCGAGCGTTTTGAGGCTCGAGAATACATCGAAAAGCTTAAAGGGCACATAAAGTAATCGCGAATCATAGAATTTCATGAATTTCGTAATATTCGCCTTCGGATGCCACAGGATTCGAACGTTCTGTTTGTGATACACCATGAAGCCCGATACCGTACAGAATTCCTCGGCGTTCTCGTAATGCCGCTCGAACTCATCGCATTTAAGGGTGATCGTGTCCTCGATCGCGAATATCACGGCATGGTTTACATGGCAAACAACGATTGCCAAAGATATTAGCCTAAGCCCGAGTAATCTTGACATTGCGACATTCAACGGAGGCCAATTCACCAATTCCAAATGTCCGCACGTTCGTCGCAGTCTTCTGCGTTCGACTGATCGTCATGTGATCGTGATCGCACCCAAGGGATCGCATCCAAAAAAAAGCTGAAAGCTGAAAGCGGAAAACCTTATCAATATCCATGTCCCCGCCGCATTCTCGTCTCAACTTGCGATAAGCTTTACGACGCCTGTACCATGCGACGATCAGAAATGCATTCAGAAAAATGGACCGCCGCAACTCTGGGCATCTGCGAATGCAACTCACAACTATTGCACCAACCAACTTATCAAAAATATACAAATTGCGCCACTTGTCGGTGCGCCACTATTGAATATAAAAAGCTCGCAGGATGCCATCTAAAATTGCCATTTATTGTCGATAAAACGTCGCGTCGCGTCGTTCGAATTGATGCGCCGAATCGCTTAACAAAATATACATAGACCCAAAAGAAACGGTCACACATTTAACTACCATCAATGAGTGATGACAGATCATAATTATGAAAATCCGCATTTCGATTATAATCGATAATTATCGTAAATTGCACCTTGCAAATGCCATAGATAGATCTATCGACTTTTTTCAGGTTTACCGCAATTTGTAGTTGGGTAGAGAAAAATAGCTGAAAATCATATATTGATAATAAATACAGGGTGCCCAGGGAGCTATCTGCAAAAATTTAATATGCAATAGCCTTGTACATATCAAGGGCTGTATTTTCTCTTCTTGCACCACTTGCCTAAAACGTACCGTTATTGAATGTATAGCACTCTAAAGTTGGATTCAGTTTTGAATGTAATTTTTTAAATATTCTACAAAGTACATTTTCAAATTATATTACTATACATACATAGATAGGTCTGATTTGCGTTAACTGTGCGTAATTATTTTCATTTAAATTTGACAAAGGAACGTATTGAAAACTTATACAATATATCGAATTCCTGCAAAAATACACAACATCAGAACATATGGCGCCATTCTTAATCACTGCACTTTTGATTGTAACTGCCCTGTAGGAATTTGAACTAGTGCCGTGCTAGTACTTTACCAGTACTAGTTCTTTTCTATACCCCTGTCCATATAAAAATCTGTAGAAAATCATTAAAACATCTGTATAGGAAAGCACTAGTACAGTATGAACCAGAATTATTCTAGTAATTTTCGATCCAATTGGGTAAATTTGCACCAGTTAAATACTAGGGCTTTTTACGGGAAAAATGTACCAGAATCGTTGATTTTTTTTTTTTTTTCAGTACATAATGGAAATAAATATTTATAATAAAAGAAAGCCATTCGGTTGTGTATTTATTATCAATTTATAACGCCTCAATGAATGCAATTAATCCACTGATCATTAGTATAGTTATGGTGCAAACTTACCCAAACATTGCAATAGTACTTTTAGTACTGGTAAAAGTACTAGTTATTTTAGGCAACCCAGTAGTCAGCGGAGCCACCACAACACTAGCGATTTCACTAGTCACTGGGTGTTGGGGATCGGTCCCTTTCCTATCCAAGACGCTGGCGAATTTAACATTACGATCTCATTGCCGGGGACAGGTCGTCCTTTTATGCGCCACCTTTAACCAGTCATTTCGCTAGCGAAAAGGGGCAGGAAAATGGCCTAGCACCAGCGATTGAGAAAAAAATAAAATTTCATTTTTTGTTTTGAATTTTTTTAAATTTATTTATTTTATTAATTATTATATTTTTTTGTTTATCTATTTTTTATTTTAAATCTTTTTTATCTTACACTTCTCTTAAAATTTTCTCGACTCCACCGAGCCTCGAAACGCTGACCACCAGATCGCTGGGCGAACGCCTTAACCATTACGCTAAACGAACGAATTGAATTTCTTGGTCAAAATGCTCACTTGAGTTTAGCGTTGCTCAGATTTTGGGAAACGTATTTAACGAATTTTTTCACTCCAAAAATTGTTTACTTGAAAATGAACCATTAAAAAAAAAAATAATAATAAAACCTTAAAAATTTAGGGGAAAATTTTTGTCTTCCAAAATAACTGAACTATGCACAAAAAAAAAAACTCTAATTTATAAAAAAGTAAAAAATTTAGGAAAAATTCTCGCCGCCCGCAGGGATTGAACCCGGAACCTCCCGGCTCTCGAGTCACAGTTTGAACCACTGCGCTATCGAACGCTTGACGGACAAATGATCAGAATGCGAGGTAAAAGCAGACAACAGCAAAAACAATCATACGCAGCGAATAGGGAAATGTGAGATGAGGCCTATCTACTCTTTCAGGTTCATGTGGTAGGTGAAATGGCTAGTCATCAAGGACTGGCACTTTGGCATGTCACAAATATCGGGGGCGACCTACTGACTACTGGGTAGCTGCGCTTTTGGAACCAAATACCAAACCATAAAAAATCAATTAAACAAAAGACATTCGGTACTGAAGTCGAAAAAACAAAAAAAATACTACTAGACGACAGTAAGAGTACTGATTCAGCACTTTATTTCATTTTGACTTCCTTGCCGAAGCTAACATCCCCGCTCGTTGCGAAATCAACGGAAATGGCAAAATTAAAATTAAAATTCTCGAGTGGTTTAAAGAATACATGATAGTCGAAGGCGGTCGGTTTACCTCTTTCGATATTTGATGTTATAACGCTCATAACTAAATTCGCTGGACGTTTAATCGTCTTGATGACTTGCTGCATCAGTTTATTCATTTCGGCAAACATATGCACGGGTACTTGAAAGTGCGATGAGTTCCATGAGCTATCCAATGGAAAGACTTTCATATCGATATAGATCTGTTCCACGGTGACGTCCGATGACGTAGCAGTTGAGGGTCTTGCTATCGCTGGTGCAGGGAATGCAACGTCTGGCACAGCCCACAACCAAAAACCCACAAGGAGCCACAGCAAAGTCTAAAGAATGAAAAATATAAAATTCATAAACAATTAATCAAGCCCAAGCCTCTTTTCTAATTTGCGACCAATTTTGTGTACTCACTGGCCGTTGCATCCTTATCTTGTCCAGATATGAAGCGCTATGACCAACAACAGCTCAAAAACTAAGACAAGCATTAAAGACTAAATTGACTTTTATATACTTATGTGCACGGTGCACCATACAGCGCATACAGAGCGGATGAAATTTGATGAAATTCCTATCATATCCCATCCTATCCTATCCTATCCTATCCTATCCTATGGTACGAGTATCGTATCCTATCCGTATTTTCTGCTGATTTGCCGTCAACTTGTGCAAAGCATTCGCATTCGCAACAGTCTGCTTCGGATTCAAAGCTTGCGTAAATGGTATGCTTAGTTCCTCGGAAAGCCGATGATAGTCCATAGTTTTATCTAGTTATCTAGGTATATTTTCGACCAAGGGCATTTTTCGCAAATTTCGATCCATGCTTATAGAAACGGAAGAAAGACAAAAAATGAAATAAACCGGAAAATGGTTGTTTGATGTCCTCGAAGCTATTGCAACTGAGTGCAGCATGAATTAATTAACTTCGCAGCTCGGGGTCTCGGTATGCCTGTCGTAACGTGCATAACTAAGCGGAGTTTAATGTTCGGTGGACTGTGATGGGCAGAACAAATTAAGCTGTTTGCAAATACGATAAGCATTGCTTGCGTTAATGCGCTTTCGATAATTTAATGCGGATTTTAACTTTTGAACATGAGCGCTGATGGGCAAATCAACATCCCATTGCCATATGTATGCATAGTATTCACGTACAATGCCAACACATTCCATGTACATATGTACATATTAGGGTGTCAAAAAAAAAGAACTTTTTCAAATTCCTTTTTTGAGTTTTGTTTAGAATACAGTATCGTCTGGATAGAGTGCAGTAATTTTTGCAAATCCTGTTCATATTATCGAGGCTGTTCACACCGAGGCCTCAGTTCGGCTAGGAATGGAAAACTCCATATAAAGAAAAGCTTCAGAAAATTCCTGACAACTGGCCGCAGTTCAGTAAAAGAGGAGAATGTTAATATTTTAGTGCGTTTTTGCCTTAAAAATGCACATCGAAACCCAGGCTTTTCGTAGCAGAAATAATTGAAGTTGATTTGTTTCTCGAAGAGAAGTGACAGTTGATGTCAAAATATGTAGTTTGAAGGTGGTTTAATAATACTAACAAATAAGCTTCCATTTCGAAGTTCAAATTCAAATTTAAATCAGCTGTTTATGACATCAGGGCTGTTTAGAATATTTTTGTGATACCTTTTTTTTTTCCTCAGCGAAATAGCCTAGGAATTTTCACGGGTATTTCTTACCGAACTGAGGCGAAGCCTATAAATACAAAAATCCAAATGATCTGAATAAAACAATTTAAGCGTAGAGCCCGCTCTAAAGAAGCAAGTAAATTTTCAATACCAAAATGATGCAAAATAACCAAAGAAGTAACGGTAGCACGAATTCATTTACATTCACGATAATTATGCATTAAAAAATTTTGATAAAATGCTTATTGCCTTGAGAGCTTTAGGCCATACAAAATAAAACATGATAAAAAAAACACGTCAAATTTTAGGAACTTTTGCAATTTGCACCTACTAGATGGAGTTTTTTCGGATCGGTTTGTAGTAAAACTATTTAAAATGAGTTCAGAGCTATAAACTGTGATAGAAAAGAAATAAAAATATTGAACGGATTACGAGATAAAGCCATAAGTAAGTGAGTAATTTAATTCTCGGCCACACTTTTTGAAGTCTATTTAAAAAAAAAGTAGAAGTGACTTGACAAAACTGAGAATGAGGCGTTGTTATACTCACCGAGCACTTTCAAAAACAGTCGTCAAATTTTTATTTTTTTACAAAACATGACCTATAAAATGTCGCACAGTGTAATAATGAGCACGGCCACACTTTGACAGAATTAAATCGTAAATCCATCGTTCGCGATTATCTGAAATTCTTAGCGCACTTTAACAATGAAAATGATATACTTATGTTTTATTAAGTTTAAGTCGGCCTGCCATTAAAAACTCACCTCTGACTTCCTGTCTTCAAAAGAACGATCTCTTTTCTTCCTTCGCATTTACTTTAACAGCGTAGAGCCGTTTAGAAAAAAGAGTACTCTTTACCGCATACTAGAGTTAGTGACTTAGGGCCTTTCCGTTAATCAATTAAGGGAGATTTTGAATATTTTTCAAACGCAACCCTCCAGCCCCAACGTAAGCATATTTAAGCATTAATCAGACTCCCAGAAGATTTTTCGAACCTACAACACAATCACAATCCCGCATATAATAACCAGGGCTCGGATATATATGCATTTATAAATTTAAAGCATACTTTATGGAGTAAAAATTTTGTTCAACTCACATAAAGTTAAGATTCAAATAGATTTTTAACTTCAATAAGAATTTTTTTGAAGATAGAAAAGCCGTTTGAAGTTCAACTTCACTAGACTTATTCGCAAAATGTTGGTAAGAAAAGTTTTTCCCCCATAAAGTATGCTTTAAATTTATAAATGCATATACATACAATATCCAAACCCTGATAATAACACATCAAATAGAGCTTTTCCAAAACAAAACATTTCCGGTCACCCTAATGTGCATGCCCATCATCGAAGCCTTTGTATATATGTATGTATGTATGTACATACTGAGAGAACTGATACAGAGGTTTTTAAAGCGCAATTCAACTGTGTTAGCTCTGGGAAAGGCAAAAGGCTTTATCTCCGATTATTTTTGCACACAATTTTTATTTTATTTTATTTTATTTTTATATCTGCGATCTAGTGCAAAAGCGATGTATAGTTCCTTGGGAAGACGTTATTTATTCCGCAGTAATCAGAAATACATACGTGCAATCTGAGTAACTATTTAAATGGGTAAAATTGTATATCTCTTAATGAAAGCCTCTCTTCCCAACATACATACTTATCTATCAAGGAATATATAAAAACAAATATATTTTCAAGGCCAGACTACTGTGATCTATGGGCTCCAACTGTAACTACGTACCGAGTTTGAACTTGTTTGTTCCGATCGCTTGAGACAAGATCCGACCACAGGCGGACAGAGTAGCGGACAGGTGTTAATCGTTTTAGTTTTTGATACTGATCAATAATATATGTATGTATGTATGTATGTATCAGTGCACTAAGGTCCCAAATCAAATTTGGCTTGGCATTAATTCGTGCACACAGGATATTTCGCTCAAACTTTATATGATGGCTGCCATCAACAAAACTGAAATAAATATGAAGTTTCATTAAAATCGGCCATGCCCACCCAACAAGCACAATAGGGCGATTCGACCAGCAGTAAGTCGAATCGACCTATTTAGGTTGAAATTACCCTATTCCTGATCTATTTTCCGGCCTTAAATATGACCTAACTTTAAAGTCCGTTTCGAAGGTCCAAATTACCTTTTTTCGACCTATTTCATGACTTCAAAGTCGTTTCGACAAACAAGTCGATTTTTGGTCGAAAAGAGGTAAAAATGCCCTATTTTGTGACTTAATATTGACTTGACTTTGACTTCCAAATTAGGTAATTTTTCAAGGCAAACCGACCAATTTTTCGACTAAAATTCCACTTTAAGGTCCGTTTGACTTATAGGGCGAAATAGGGTCAAAAGTTGACTTAATTTGTTGCATGCTTTGACTTCAAAGTCGAGCGGACTTGATTTTCGGACTTCATAGTCGGTTTGACTTTAAAGTCGAAATAGGTCAAAATAGGTCGAGCTCCGCCATGTTTTTCGAATGGCAAATTGAGAATTATTCTTCTGCATATGTTTTTTCTTTAAGAGAAACAATTTTTTTCAAGCAATATTTATTTAATTTCCATCAATGAGAAAGCCCCTTAAAAATGAAGAAGTAGAAGGAACACTTTTACGAAAAATCTCAGCGGGCATATGTTTTTGGGACTTATTAAGCGCAAAATAATTTTTAATGAAGTCCATATTTTATTTATTATTTATTTCTTAAGACACACGAAGAAGAAAATCTCTCGTTCATTTCTGCTTTCGAGTAATACAAATGACTGAGTAAGATATTATGTATTTATATCTTTCTCTATTACTCTCTCTCTCACTTTTTTCGTTTCCTTTTACGTTCTCTTTCGTTTTACTCATAAGTCCAATTAGGTCGAGAATTGGTCACTGCGACTTCTTTTCGACTAATATTAGGTAAACGGACTTCTTTTCGCCCTGACTTTGAAGTCAAAATGCCCTATTATGACCTATTATTACCGCCAATCGACTTCCAACCTATTCCCCACTTACGTCGACTCGACGTCGAATCGACGTATTTCGACCTATTTAGGTTAGGTCAAGTAAATATTCTGACCTAATATAGGTAAGAATTTACCAATTTTCGACCTATTTTGCTACTTGGGCACCACCCACCGCCCAGGGAAGGAGAGAGAGAGAGCGACCGGAAGAGAGGGAAGGAGTGCATAGAATAAGATCCCTGTGACAGATTCTAACTTTCAATACTTTTTTGCTAATACATTTAACAGGACCTTATTGGCTTCACCGGTTTGATCCCTTATGCGCAATTAAACTACCAATATTTAGTCACATTCCCGGAGCTTAGCATAAGCACTAGCACAGCTTAACAAGAAATTTTGAAACAATCATCGAGCCTAGGGGCCTCGAAGTCGCCCTCTTAACAGAAAAAAAGTTTTTTACAATTTTTATTGACTATTCATTTTTACCCTTGTCAAATGCATAGCATTATATTCGCTAATTTAATTTTTTCTTCATAAGTTAGAAACGCAATAGCGGCTGAAAAATAGCGTTTATGACCTATACGTAACACAACTCATGCGCAATTTGTTTCGTCGATTCGTTCCGTAATTCATTGAAGTGCACCCGTATGGAGCAATTGTGAAAAGTCGATAAAATCATGGAAATTACGAGCACCGATGTTAATTTCGATTGCAAAAGAGCTAAAATTGCACAAAAAACGTTTGGAACCATTTGAATAAGGCTGGATACACAAAGAAGCTCGATGTATGGTGCCACACGAGTTAACGCAAAAAAACCTCATAGACCGAATATCCATCTGCGAATCGCTGCTGAACCGCAACAAAATCGACCCATTTCTGAAGCGGTTGTTGACTGGTGATGAAAATGGGTCACTTACGACAACGTCAAGCGAAAACGGTCGAGGTCGAAACACGTGAACCGGCGGAAACGGTGGCCAAGCCAGGATTGACGGCCAGGAAGGTTTTGCTGTGTGTTTGGTGGGATTGGCAGGGAATTATCTACTATGAGCTGCTCCCATATGGCAAAACTCTTAACTCGAAACTCTACTGTCAACAATTGGACCGTCTGAAGGAAGAAATCGAACATAAGCGGCCAGCTTTGGCCAATAGGAGAGGAATTGTGTTCCATCAGGACAACGCCAGGCCACACACATCGATAGTGACTCGCCAGAAGCTCCGGGAGTTTGGTTGGGAGGTTCTTCTGCATCCACCTTATAGTCCGGACCTGGCACCAAGTGATTACCATCTGTTCCTGTCCATGGCGAACAATTTTGCTGGTGAAACATTCGCTTCAAGAGAGGCTTCTGAAATTCGACTGTCTCAATTTTTTGCTAATAGGAACGAGGGCTTCTATGAGAGAGGCATAATGAAATTACCTTTAAAATGGCAACAAGTTATCGAACAAAACGGCGCATATTCGACCTAAATCGGGTCATTCTAACTATCTTAAATAAAGCCCTCAATTTAATGCAAAAATAATGGGTAGAGCTATAAAATATCGTTACTATTCGGTAAAAAGTAACGATTACTCTAGTCAGTAATCAATAACGTCTCGTTACTGATGGAAGTATCTCGTTACTAGAACTTTTTTTGCACACATGCCAGCTGATGGTTGCCAGAGTAATAAAGTACTAGTGTAATCGGTGCACAAAACAGTATGGTAGTAGAGTGAGTTGAGTTGATATTTGGTTACTAAATACTGGGTGAAGATTGAAAGAGCATGAGAGATTTTTGATTACTTTATCAACATTGAGTTATTCATGGAACGTCATTCGTTCGTGAACAATATTTGAAAAAATAAAATGAGTACTTAGTAGCGATTACTTGACGAAAAATAACGAATACACTCTAGTAGTGTAAATTTTAGAATTTTTACAGATCTAATTTTACGAAATGATATATTCCTAAAAACTACTTTTCAGATAACAAAAAAGTAAGAAAGAAAACAAGAAATAAAGACGAAAATTGGTAAATTTCCAGCTTACCAGCGGCTGTTGTTGTTCTCTTTTTGTTTTCATTTGAACTCGACTCGAACTGTGAAATTGCACGTCAGACGTGCTCTGAGTTTGTTGCATATTTGCAATGTGACCACAGCTCACCTGTCCGCCCACTTAAGGGACTTTCAAAAACTTTGGCAACGTGAACGCTGCTTTTTTGCGTAATGACATTTAACAGGACCCATTATACTGTGAGCTATGCACGCCGTGATTTCGCATGATTGCTCTCTTTAGCTCGCGGCGAAATTAAAACGTGACGCGAGACATATTTAGTCACATGTCTCCGGGATGGCGTTACGGCATAAGAGGCCGAACTGAGGCAGAGCCGCGAAGCGTTCAACTCAAAACTGAAATTTCTTTTAAGACCAATTCAATTGCAGAGCCCAGGGGGCTCTTCTGAAAGTCGCCTCTTCTTAACCAAGAAAAAACCATAGGTTGAGATGTTCAAAATCTCACCTGCCTCATCCCCAATCTCATCCCTAATTCAATTCAGTTATAATCCTTTTATCCCTTTTTGAATGCGGATTCTTTGGAATTTTTTTTTTTTTATTTTCGTGACATTTCGTATTCACGTGACAGCCAGCCGTTTCCTGCACCAATCGCACACATAAACATCTGGCGATATTTTCCATTTTTCATTTAAAGCCTTAGATATTTTTCTGATTTGCACACACTTGTTATGACAAGTCAAGAGGAACGGATTAAAACAACGACCACCATGGGGGAGGCATATTCAAAAAACTATAAAATTGCGACGGGTCCAGTTGATGACTTGCGAAAATATGAACTAAAACTAAATGCCCTTTTACAATAAACGAGAAAGTTTCTGGCCATAAAGCTGTCTCTTTCTCTAAGCCTAGTGGAATTAGAGTTGCATTTTTAGTAAAACTTATTTTTGTATCCACGAAATGGAGTTACTGTGAGTTTCGAATGACGTAACAAAAAACTTATTGCGTAATTTTCGAGCATTTTAGCGCAAATCCCAATTTTTTCAAATATCTCTTAGTTATGTATCGGCACTCCATTGGCTCTAGCTCCTAAACTTCTGGATGTCTCATTTTCATTTTCTGTGTGAAATATAAGCAAATTTAGGGCTTTAATTATAAATTTAAAAAAAAAATTACAAAAGTGGCTAAGTGCCTCAAACCGTGATTTGAATTTTTTATTTTTGGTTTACTACAAGAAAACAATTTTTTATTTTAAACTCGACCAAAAAATCAAAAACTTCATCCTTTTTACTATAAGAATCGACACCTTGATGGTTTTTTTTACGACTTAATACATAGAAATTATAAGCAAAGAAGAAATCAATTTTTTTTCCCCCAGTTGACCTTTGAAGGCGAATAACTCTACAATAAATCACGCCCACTTCCACTAGAAGTACAACTGACCAGAAAATAAATAAAATCCAAGACGTGACCTGATTTTGACTGTCCGCTTGGCGTGAAATGCCCCTAAAACTATTCAGAAAGGATCTGGCCGGTTGAGCAAAGGCATGTGGCACCCTGAAAGGAATTTTTAAATTTTGTTGAGTTTTCAATAGGTGCCATCTAAAAACACTGTGGAGACCACTTTTTAGATTCTTATTTTCAATAGTCCTTGGATACCTTGAAAATCCTTTTTTGGTAGGATATTATCCTAGACCCCGGAAAATTTCGAACATCATTATGATCCCTAAGCCAGGAAAAGACCTATCACTCCCATCATCATACCGGCCAATTAGCTTGTTGCCAGTACTCTCAAAAGTCTTTGAAAAATGTCTCTTAGCAAAAATTTTACCACCCTTACAAATCTCTGGAGCTATTCCCCAGCACCAGTTTGGTTTTCGTAAAAGCCATGGCACCATTGAACAGGTAAACAGAGTTACCACCGAAATCAGAAACGCATTTGAAAAAAAGAAATACTGTTCCGCCATATTTCTGGATATCTCGCAAGCCTTTGATAAAGTATGGCACTCTGGCTTAATGTTTAAAATTAAACATACCCTTCCCGAAAACACTCACAAAGTCCTACAATCCTACCTCTCTGAAAGGAAGTTCAAAATCAAATATGGAACACACACGACATATGAATATGACATTTCAGCAGGTGTACCCCAAGGTAGTGTCCTAGGGCCCCTGCTATACCTGATATACACGGCTGATCTGCCTGTATCCCCAGAACTCTTCACATCTACATTTGCAGACGATACAGCAATTTTGTATGCACACAGCGATCCTGTGGTCGCCTCTCGAGTTCTTAATAGTCATCTTCATACTGTTGAAGACTGGCTTGCGAACTGGAGAATAAAAGTAAATGACAGCAAATGCACCCACATAACTTTCACGCTGCGTCGCGAGACATGCCCTCCAATTATGCTTAATAACACACGAGTTCCACAGGCCAATGAAGTGAGATATCTAGGCATTCACTTAGATCGCCGACTCACATGGCGCAAGCACATTGAGGCAAAACGCACCCAAATGAAGCTGAGCGCCCAAAAACTGCACTGGCTACTCAACAGTAAGTCAAGATTGCGGCTCGAACACAAAGTGCTTCTTTATAACGCAACACTTAAGCCTATATGGACTTATGGCTCCCAGCTCTGGGGAAAAGCCAGCAACTCTTTATTAGACATTATACAACGCTCACAGTCCAGAATTCTTCGGACTATAACTGGTGCTCCATGGTTTATAAAAAACGAAAACATACATAAAGACCTTTGTACCCCGATGGTCAAAAACGAGCTTATCTCATTAAGCCGCAAATATTGCACTCGGTTGTCCCAACATCCGAACCCACTAGCTAGAAATTTGTTGCTAACAAACAGCTCCTCAAGGCTAAAAAGGCGTGACTTGCCATCACTGTCTCACAACTAAGCCCCCTCTAAATTTTTGAAAAAAAAATTTTTTTTTTTTTTTTTGTAACTTTTGTAACAAAAAAATCCTCCTGGAAACCCATCTATGGATTCATCATACGGAAAGGCAGCCCAGTTCACGCGTTGGCGTGGACTGAAAAGCATATAATATTAATAAATATTTTTTAGTTTTTAGTTTTAAGATTCATTAACTTGTTGTTAGTTCATAGGATATGAAGATGCAATAATAAAAAACCGTTAAAAAAAAAAAAAAATATATATTCCTAAAAACTACTTTTCAGATAACAAAAAAGTAAGAAAGAAAACAAGAAATAAAGACGAAAATTGGTAAATTTCCAGCTTACCAGCGGCTGTTGTTGTTCTCTTTTTGTTCTCATTTGAACTCGACTCGAACTGTGAAATTGCACGTCAGACGTGCTCTGAGTTTGTTGCATATTTGCAATGTGACCACAGCTCACCTGTCCGCCCACTTAAGGGACTTTCAAAAACTTTGGCAACGTGAACGCTGCTTTTTTGCGTAATGACATTTAACAGGACCCATTATACTGTGAGCTATGCACGCCGTGATTTCGCATGATTGCTCTCTTTAGCTCGCGGCGAAATTAAAACGTGACGCGAGACATATTTAGTCACATGTCTCCGGGATGGCGTTACGGCATAAGAGGCCGGACTGAGGCAGAGCCGCGAAGCGTTCAACTCAAAACTGAAATTTCTTTTAAGACCAATTCAATTGCAGAGCCCAGGGGGCTCTTCTGAAAGTCGCCTCTTCTTAACCAAGAAAAAACCATAGGTTGAGATGTTCAAAATCTCACCTGCCTCATCCCCAATCTCATCCCTAATTCAATTCAGTTATAATCCTTTTATCCCTTTTTGAATGCGGATTCTTTGGAATTTTTTTTTTTTTATTTTCGTGACATTTCGTATTCACGTGACAGCCAGCCGTTTCCTGCACCAATCGCACACATAAACATCTGGCGATATTTCCCATTTTTCATTTAAAGCCTTAGATATTTTTCTGATTTGCACACACTTGTTATGACAAGTCAAGAGGAACGGATTAAAACAACGACCACCATGGGGGAGGCATATTCAAAAAACTATAAAATTGCGACGGGTCCAGTTGATGACTTGCGAAAATATGAACTAAAACTAAATGCCCTTTTACAATAAACGAGAAAGTTTCTGGCCATAAAGCTGTCTCTTTCTCTAAACCTAGTGGAATTAGAGTTGCATTTTTAGTAAAACTTATTTTTGTATCCACGAAATGGAGTTACTGTGAGTTTCGAATGACGTAACAAAAAACTTATTGCGTAATTTTCGAGCATTTTAGCGCAAATCCCAATTTTTTCAAATATCTCTTAGTTATGTATCGGCACTCCATTGGCTCTAGCTCCTAAACTTCTGGATGTCTCATTTTCATTTTCTGTGTGAAATATAAGCAAATTTAGGGCTTTAATTATAAATTTAAAAAAAAAAATTACAAAAGTGGCTAAGTGCCTCAAACCGTGATTTGAATTTTTTATTTTTGGTTTACTACAAGAAAACAATTTTTTATTTTAAACTCGACCAAAAAATCAAAAACTTCATCCTTTTTACTATAAGAATCGACACCTTGGTGGTTTTTTACGACTTAATACATAGAAATTATAAGCAAATAAGAAATCAGTTTTTACTCCCCCAGTTGACCTTTGAAGGCGAATAACTCCACAATAAATCGTCATATGGAAAAAAAATTCAGTGTTCACGCCCTAGAAGTACGCACTAGAAGTACAACTGACCAGAAAATAAACAAAATCCAAGACCTCATCTGATTTTGACTGTCCGCTTGGCGTGAAATGCCCCTAAAACTATTCAGAAAGGATCTGGCCGGTTGAGCAAAGGCATGTGGCACCCTGAAAGGAATTTTTAAATTTTGTTGAGTTTTCAATAGGTGCCATCTAAAAACACTGTGGAGACCACTTTTTAGATTCTTATTTTCAATAGTCCTTGAGATATCCTTGAAAATCCTTTTTTGGTAAGCCTTTTTTCAAAATTAAATATCTCAACACCCAATTGAGATAAAACGACGAACTAAAAGGATTATGTTAGATAATAAAAAGGAGAAACTAAAAAATTTTTTTTTAATTTTTACACTCAAAAAAATTTTTTCACAAAATTAAAAAGAAAATTTTAACTATTTTTTTCAGTGTACTCCCAGTTTCGCGCTGCTCTATAATTTTTGTTTTTAAATAGCCCCTAGTGTTTACTTTGATTTGAAAGAAAAAAATATTCAAATCGGATGGCGCAACAGTGTGATATTCAAAAAAGTTCAAGTGCCCATAGGTGCTCTCAGTGTTGATATGCTGCGGTAGACGTACCTACGTATGCGGTACAAATGTCCGAAATATTATAGAAAAGTAGAGTCCGACCGAAGGTGAAATTTTTGGCCGAAGCCGAAGCCGATGTTCGGCCATTGGCTTAAACTTCGGCCGAAGACCGAAGCCGAAGCCGAAGCTGTAAAAAAACAACTACACAACCAATTTCCCTTTTTATACCCGACACACTCTGTGTCGAGGATATATTGCGTTTGTGTGGTTGTGTGTAACACCCAGAACCAGTCGAGATAGACAATACAAAAAAAAAATATAGAAATTATCAGCGTCAGCAGGAGATTCGATTGTTCATGTCCGTCTGACTGGCCGTCTGTTGTATACAGATTTCTTATCGAAGGAGTTGAGCTATCTTGACAAAATTCGGTATGCGTACTCACAGAGACATGAGTAAGAACAAGTTCGAGAATGGGCCCGATCGGACCATTTTTAGGGGTACCTCCAGTCCTAGGGTCTGTCACAAAAAGCCCAAAACCGCCTCAAAATCGTACTTTTTCGCAATATTTCAATGAAAGTTAGAATTTAAGCGTATATTTAAGACTCCGATTAGAAATTAAAAAAAAAATTGGAAAAGTGGGCGTGTCAAAGGGTCGGTTTTCATAAAGAATTTTAACAAATGTCAGTATATGGGGCCCCTAATGGCCCTAAAAACCACTTGAATATTCTTTCTGAATGGTTGTGTGTTTTGGGCGTGGTTCAAAAAATTATTTAAACATGTGTGTCTGTGTCGGGTATTTTATTGTCAGGCTCGCGTGACTATAACACCTTATCTTTTTTTTTTTGGTTTTAATTTTAAACAAATCAGTAAATTTTTAGTGTTTTAGTAACAGAAAACAAAACTACAATTCTCGTTACCAATTAAATAAAAATAACGTTAACAAACTTTTTTGCTCAAGATGATTCCCCACTTGGCAAATTAAGTGCTTTGACTTCCTGAGTCCTGTTCCATACTAGGCGACAGTCGCCGGAGACACATTTTGTTTTGAAGGCGAGGGACGGTCGGAGAAGAGAGAGAACAGCACCCCTCTCTCTTCTCCAGTCGTCTCTCTTCTTCGAAACAAAATGTGTCTCCGGTGACTGTCGCCTAGTATGGAACAGGACTGAAGAAGCAAGGTTGTTTTTGCTCTAAAACTTTCTATCAAGAACAATTTTACTTGCTTAAAATGCTTTTTTATCAATCACACTTGGCAAGCGAAAGCAATTTACTTGTTAAGTTTTTTACTTGCCAAGTGGGCAAGCACCTTTAAAACTCAAAATCAAATAGTCTTATATTATAGTTCAAAATGTTGTATATTGTACGATGCATTCATGCAGTGGAACATGTATTCACCTCAGCAAAGTTAGTTTTTTTCTGCAGAACATAAAGGAATTTTTGCTGTACTTATAATTGGCTCACGAAGTAAATAATCTTTCGATTGAAAAGTAAAATATGTGAATGATGTGGTAATTTACATAGTGAACCCTGTTCCTCATACCAAAAGAAAAAGCAAACCATTTTTAGAACTGTCGAACATGTGAGTCGCTATAGGCGCTATTTTAGAAAAAAATTATATTCGGCTAAATAATCGGCCTTTTGTGGCCGAAGCCGAAGCCGATGCCGAAGCCGAAGGTCATTTTTAGGCCGAATGTTCGGCAAACCGAAGCCGAAGCCGAACCTTCGGTCGGACTCTATAGAAAAGGCATCACTCATACGGCATGTGGGACATTCATTTTATATTCCTTAATGCGCGCGCTCATATAATTTTTATTTAGTAAATGCCTTACAAGTAACTTTTTGAATTTTTTTTTAATTTTTTTTATTTTCAAAAGAGCACGTAAGTATTCCAGCAGATAGATTTTTTAAATTATTAAACAAATCGTTAAGCGTTAGACGTTTCTCTGGTCAAAAATGATTACTTCGCAAAAATGCAGGAGAAGTTGCCCAAGGCTTAGATTTCCATTGATGTATTGATGTCTATGCAGACCTATTATTTGATCAAAAGTTATGACTTGAAATACACACAATACTATGGCCACAACCGGCGACTCTTCCCTAATCCATTTTAGCATTGAATGTCCTGGAAATTCATTCCCATATTTCATGCATCGAAGAATAATTTCAATTGACTGTCAAAATTGTCCTGGCTGAATGCGATTTCATTATTTTCTTTTAATTTAAATGAATTGATACTGTCAACGTTCGAAATTCGCAGTCCTCATAAATAGCAGGAAAAGTAATAAAAGCTTGACCTCACCTTGAGACGCACCTATCAAGCTATATAAAAACCGTCTTCTTCGAGCCAATGACAGGTAAGAGAGTCAATTAAAATGGAATAAAAGAAGAACTTGCACTGTTGAAATAAAAAAAAAACTCTTGGGATCTTGCGATTTCCCCTCGCTGAGAATTTCCGTGTGAACTGTGTTACTCATTAAGGTGCAAGGATGGGCTATAAAGGAATCTACTGACGCATGAAAATCACGTTTTCATTTGATTTCCTTTTACATTCGGTCTTCGGTCTGTTCGAGGGTTGAATTCAGTTCGGCCTTCTCACGGAATACAAGCGAATAAATACATGGCGAAGTCTTTGAGTTCAAATACTGCCAGCAGTCACGTTGAGGACGATGAAAACGAAGACGACGATATCGAACTATTCGCTGCAGGATTTTCAAAGAAAGCAATTTCCATATTTGTAGGGCTTCCAGATTTTGTACTTTGAAGTAGGTAAGTACAAACAACTGCACAGTGGAAAATGTTTATGCGCCCGGATGCTATCTGCGATTATTCTCCTTATAGACCATTTTTAAAATTATCTACACAACCTGGATAACATTTCAATGTACGAAAATTAAAAATTTCCTCCCATGTTCATGTAATCGAATAAGTTTAAGGGCCAATATTTCCACGCTGTTCAAATAAATTTTGAATTTTTTCTTTGTATCAGACATAACAGTTCTTTCCATTTAAATCATTTTTAAATTAGTGCTTGGTAATATTGACCCTAAATGATCCATCAGATTGAATCAATATTTAAAAGGGCCCCACATTCAGCAGGCTAAGCTTAAGCAAAAAAAAAAACAAAACGTCTGGGCGAGAGGAAAAAGCTGTAAAAGATCGCGAGTTCGATTCCTGGCTGAGGCTAACAATAGTTAATTATAGAAATAAGATTTAGTGTTTCAAATGATTTCTATTAATTGACGATTAGAGAGAAAAGAGCATGCGCAGCTCGCAAACACTTTTTCGCCATCGCATCCTCTAAGGTGACAACGTCTTGCAGCGCTTCCGGCGGGCTCATCGCTCTGTGCCGATAAGTTTGTCCGACGTGGAGCGTAATGGCCTTCGTGTAGAAATTTCACCGCGCGACTCCTTTACAAAAGGGATCGGCAAGTGTAAGTGTAAGTAATAAGCTCAAAGTTGAAATTTCATTGAAATATCTCGAAAAATTCATACTGGAGCAATTTCTGCGATATTTTTAACTCACCCAAGTCATGGAACTAGCCTTAGAAATTGTCCGATCAAGTCAAAAGTATGTTATTGGCCATAAATGCAGACCATATGCCAACTTCGGCTCCTAAGTTTCAATTCTAATTTCATTTGTGAAAGACAATTTTTGAAAACAGAACTTTCGCCACGCCCACTGGGCATTTCTTTGCCGTAAACATCAACCGTAAATTTAAACAGTTCTCGTAACGAAAAGTTGGAAAATGCATCCAGTTCGGGACATCGTCGAACCGGAGCTCGTAAATCTATTAAAAAAAATTTGATTGAACCAATTTCTAGGGTAAAACTTCTTTCCATCCCCTCAGATGTTCTTGACGGCCTCAGTGCCGTAGTTGCTTGAGATGCCAACTTACGAAGTGAGCGGCTCTGGGTTCAACTCCCAGCTCAGGTTGTGTATCTTTGTGTCGTTTTTTCTTTGTTTTCCATTATTCGTGGTATCACAACGGGCCCATGTGAGGCCTAAATGTGTCACCCTTAATGGTGGCAAACACACTTAACTAACCTTACCTAGATATTTTTTTTGGATGAACCTCAAGACCACATGGACCGATTATTTTGAAATTGGTGTAACTCCATTTTTCTACTTCGTGATATAAATTGGTGCATGTCCATTGCCCAGCGACCTCCACCACCCAGAAAAACTGGGGGTCGGTCATATATATCATCCCCCTAGGAGGGGTTTAACTGTAGTGACAGCCATTTTGTATGAAATTGTGATAAAATTAAGGTAATTTTGTATGGGTGACCCCCTAAGGAGGGGAGATAGGGGGTCAGTATGTTGGGAAAAATGTTAGGGGGACAAAGTTGATGGGGGTCGGTCAAACATTTGACTCCTCTAGGGGCACTCTGGGGCTAGTTAGGACAGTGGGGGGAAAATTCATAAAAAAAATTACTTTTGTATGGGAGCCCCCTTAAAGAGTGAAGATAGGGGGAAGGTTTGTTTGGAGAAATTGTTGGGAATAAAAAAATAATGGTAGTTGGTCCTACATTTGACCCCTCTAGGAGCTACTCTGCTTACAGTAACATCAAAAATTTGGAAAAAAATCAAAAATTAAATTTTTCAAATGACTTGATGCGTGACATTTTTTTACAAAATAACCTTAAAATTAGTATTTTATGAAGTCTTTAATAAAAGTTCATCGTACTATGATACAGGAAAAGAGTTTAAAAAAAAGTCATCACCCTAGTGCCTATACGAGTAATATACATTGTATATGTGTTGGTATGCTGCACGCAACCTTTTGCCCATTGAATGCAAGCTGCCATCAAAATATGTACTTAGGTATATCAAAATAATCGTCGGAATATTCATATGAAAAAGAAGAAGAATTTTTTTGAGTTATTCATTTTTTTTAACGATGTTTGGGCTGTATTATTTTTAGTTATGACTCTTTTCATCACTTAAAGCTAAAAAAAATGAACACCAATTTAATCGTTAAAAGGTCACAACTTCAAATTTCACTCATTTCAAATAAGTAATCGAAAAAGTATCATCTCAAAAAGAGTCTCTTTTTATGTCGCCCAGAGCGAAAAAAATCTATGCCAATTCAAGCAACAAAAAAGACATAACTGTTTTTTTCCCCTTTTTTTTTTTTTTTTTTTTTTTTTTTTGTTTTGCTATTTATAATAAATGCCGGATATCTCTTAACGAGATAGCGGAAAATTCAACGGTATCGATCTTCTGGGTACCGGGACACAGGGACGTAGAAGGAAATTGCGAGGCAGAGAACTTGCTAAGATGGGAACATTGCTTTCAGATGTCTCCTTTTCCAACGTAGGGGGGGTTCCACTGGCAACAGTGAAACTGATTATAAAACAAAGGTATCTCAACGCTGGCGAAGGCTGGGTTGCAGAAGACTCCTGCAGGGTCACTAGATCACTAGACAAATCTGGCCGTCTTTGAATAAGAGACGTTCCAGGGAACTACTTAGTAGGACTAAGCAGCATCTCCATTTACCAAACGGTTTCAATAATCACCGGACATGCAACAAGACTTGGTGTTCCATGCAATGATTTTTTCCGAAGCTGCCGCTCAGAGGAGGAGGAAGAATCTATCCTTCACCTCATGTGTCAATGCCCGGCCTTGTTAGAAGTGATTGTCCCATTGGGTATCCTTCTTCATCAGCCCACCGGATCTCGAAATCAGAGTCAGAGACAGCTCGGTTCATTCGGAGGTCTAATTGGCTTCCTCACTAAATACCAAGGGTAGTCGTGTCATTTGGGTCCAAGGCCTAACAACAGTGCCACTGCAACCACCTCCAAAACTACCTACCTACCTACCTACCTACCTACCTACCTACCTACCTACCTACCTACCTACCTACCTACCTACCTACCTCTACCTACCTAAGTACCTATTTATAATAACAAAACAATCAATTTTTCTCATTAGACCACCTATAACAAATCCACCTATACCTACTAATATTTATTGGATCCTTTTTCGGGTGCAAGTTAGCCCTTGAAAATTCCAAGGGCATAGGAAATTACAAAAAGTTTGCCGTTCTTATGTTTTGGAAAATTTGAAGATGTACATTTGAGGACACATTGAGGAATTGAAGAAAAATCGAATAAGCCCACATGGACACTTCTGATGTCTAATAGCCATTAAATTGATTTTGTATACGATTTTGATACCTTGTCACGTGTAGCAAACATTCTATTTACATACGTACACGATTGTCCATATAAAGAGGTTTCACAAAGAACACGCGTGCATAAAAAGCACTGCTATGTATGCCCTCACATCCAGTGGCGTACCGAGACATTTCGGCGCCCGGGGGAAGTGAAAGAAAATGCCATAGCTGCTCCACCACCCAAAATAAAAAGACCTTTATCAAATTAGAAATATGATTAAGCTCCCTCTTCGAGCCCCCTCACTACGCTACTGCTTGCATCAACGGAGGATGGCATCTGATGCTTAAGACAGACAGTAGATCTTTCGAGTATCTCGCAAGCAATCCCTCAACAGGTGTTTTGAGCTTCAACTATGAACAAGACACAAAACAAGAAGATAACAAAGAGACACAGCAATAAGAAGCACATATTCACTTTATTTATTTATTATATATGTATGTATGTATGAAAATACCCAAATAAATGTATATCCATGTACCTGAATTACTGAAATCGAACGTTCTTGTTCTCGGAAGTCCACGCTCGACTAGCAAATTTGAAATGTATATACATAGGTATCTATTGAAAACAGAGAAACGATATTCAATTGAGACGTTAATGCATTTTGCTTCCTCAAGCAACCTTAAAAATGTAGGGGAAAATGTTTGTCTTCCAAAATAACTGAACTATGAATAAAAAAAAAAACTCTAATTTATAAAAAAAGTAAAAAAAAATTAGGAAAAATTCTCGCCGCCCGCAGGGATTGAACCCCGAACCTCCCGGCTGTCGAGTCACAGTTTGAACCACTGAGCTATCGAACGCTTGACGGACATATGATCAGAATCCGTGGTAAAAGTAGACAACAGCAAAAACAATCATACGCAGGCTGCGTAACGCAGCGAATAGGGAAATGTGAGCTGAGGCCTATCTACTCTTTCAGGTTCATGTGGTAGGTGAAATGGCTAGTCATCAAGGACTGGCACTTTGGCATGTCACAAATATCGGGGGCGACCTACTGACTACTGGGATCTTACTTTGTTTTATTAATCATAGTAGTGATTGAGTTTTGACATGATTTACATTAGCAGTAAATTTGTACTGGTACTGAAATTTGATATCCATTATCAGTATATTTTTACTGCTTGAAAAAGTTTTTTGAGTGCTAATACTTCTATTAATTGGCCCAAACATATGAATTGCTTGGGACAGCGAAAAGTGTGATGCTCTGAGTCTTAACAACAAATTTGTTATACATATTGATTTTTAAAAAATTGTCTGTATTAACGTAAAAAAGTTTTTCTGTTTTTCTATATATTTATACCCGACACACTCTGTGTCGAGGGTATATTGCGTTTGTTGGGTTGTGTGTAACACCCAGAACCAGTCGAGATAGACCATACAAAATGTATATAGAAATGATCAGCGTCACCAGGAGATTCGATTTAGACATGTCCGTCCGTCTGTCTTGTCTGTCTGTCTGTCCGTCTGTCCGTCTGTCTGTCTGTCTGTCTGTTTGTATACAGTTATCTTATCGAAGGAGTTGAGCTATCTTGACAGAATTTGGTATACGTGCTCACGGGGACATGAGTAAGAACAAGTTCGAGAATGGACCCGATCGGACTATTTTTAGGGGTACCTCCAGTACTAGGGTCTGTTACGAAAATCACAAAACTGCTCTAAGATCGAAGTCCTTCAAGATATTTTGATGAAATTTGATATTTGAACATTTTTAAAGGCAAGTAATACGATATCAAAAAATTGGAAAAGTGGGCGTGGCAGAAGGGCGTTTTTTTGAAAATTCTCTCCTACACCCGAAATTCAAATGGGACTTGAACGAAATTTGGCACTTATGCCTCGTATGTAGCCATAAACATCCTCTCTAGGGTCTGTCAAAAAAATCCCAAAAGTGCCCCAAAATCGGATTTTATTGAAATATTTCAATGAAACTTAGAATTTGAGCGTATATATAAGGGTCCGATTAGAATTCCAAAAAACTTTGAAAAGTGGGCGTGGCAAAAGGGCGGTTTTCATTTAGAAATTTAACAAAAGTCGGTATATGGGGCTCCTTATGCCCTTAAACACCTCTTGATATTAAAAATTATGTGTCTGTGTCGGGTATTCTATTGTCAGGCTCGCCTGACTATAACACCCTTACTTGTTTTTGTATGGTCTTCTCGAATGGTTCTAGGTGTAACATCCAGAACGCACAAATGCAATTAATTTCCGACATTCGAGTGAGTCGTGTATAAAAACAATGAATCAAATTTTGTATGAAAAATTGTACACGCCAACTTCGAAAATTTTCAAGTCAAATTGGTCGCGTATTTGGCTCGTATTTCGAAACGTAAGTTATAGTGTTGCCCTGAAACCGAAATCAAAACTACTAAATGCCCTAAAAAAACAACACATTCTCAATACCAATAACAGCGCCATACAAAATTTGACAAGCCGAACTACCTCATTCCAACGTAATTCAGTTTGAATTACGATCCGAATTACGATAAAATCAGTGCCTTCCCTAACTTTTATCGGAATTTATCGAAACCAGAAGAAGGAATCAGCAAGAAAAGAAATACTCCCAGCCGGAATTTATTGCATTCATGACATAAGAGATCAATTAGTGCTCTTTCCAATGTCGTTATTGTAAAAATATCATGAAAACAAGAGCTGGCTACAACAGACCCTTCTTCAAAAGAAATTTTCATGGTCAAAAGAATTTTTTACTTATATTGAGACAGTTTCATTACGTTGGAATTGGTGAAATTTCCCACTGGGTCGTTGCTTTTCACACAAAATGTCAAAAACGAATTACGAATCTCCCATCTGAACGGGTTAATTCGGATTTGTAATTCATGGAGTCAATTACTTAATTCATAATGCCGTCTGAACATGACATAAGTATTTTCCTATGAGAAAACGAGACTTAAAAAATCAAAAAAAAAAAAAAAAAAAAAATACGGGAAAATAGCACTATTTTTGCATACAATTTTTATATTACAAAATGAATCCCTGGCCGAACTGTCAAATTTTTAAATTACACAAACTACTCAAAGTTTCAAAAAAAGGTGTATTCCCGAAAAGTGCGTTGTACTTTTTCGAGGTTTTCATGTTTTCATCTTTTCACCTTTAAGCATAAATGGGCGAATTCCATTACCAGTAAATTCCATTACCATTACAAATGTACTAGAAATGCAAAACTAATTTCCATTACTAATAAAAAAGTACTGGTAATGAAAATCTAATGTCAGTAGCAGTATAAATACACTGATAATGCAAATCACATTCCTCATACTACCGTGTGGCTTGATTTCAGTGTGTCCCATCATACATATCTTACTTTGTTTTATTAATCATAGTAGTGATTGAGTTTTGACATGATTTACATTAGCAGTAAATTTGTACTGGTACTGAAATTTGATTTCCATTATCAGTACTATTTTACTGATAATGGAAATAAGTTTTGCATTGACAGTACATTTTTTATAGTAATGGAAATTGTAATGCAGTAAGTACTTAACTAATGCTTTATGCCCATCTATGCCTTTAAGGGAATACCATTATTAAAAAAATCGTTGCTTGAAAAAGTTTTTTGACTACTAATACTTCTATTAATTGGCCCAAACACATGAATTGCTTGGGACAGCGAAAAGTGTGATGCTCTGAGTCTTAACAACAAATTTGTTATACATATTGATAAAAAAAAAATTGTCTGTATTAAGGGGACCTTCTGGTCTAGAGCACGAAAATTTAGGGTATTTTCATGATTTTTTTTTTGGCATTTAGCCAAAGAAAAAACGATTTTCTAAAGTATGCGAGCTTAAAATTATATTCTTTATTGTACAAAATATAATAAAAAATTTTTGTTTTTGTATATTTTTCCTTTTGGTTTTTTTGGTATTTTAAAAATGGCTTGTTTGAAGTCAGCGCCCGATCATTTGAAATAGTACCTCCGTGGTGTCGAAACATTTTGGCAGTTTCTGCGTAATCTGATAAAACATACTTAAAATATGTATTAGATCAGAATTGAATGCGTGCTATGGCAGGAACTAGAATAAAAAAAATTCTTTTTTAAATTGGACAAAATGCGCGCACTTTTTTAGGTTTCAACCATCAAAAACTCCCGCTTGTTTCTGAATCACATTTTTTAATGAATCGAATCCTTGAAGATATTCTTGAAATAAAAATTCGATTACTAGTTCGGGCCATAGCCATTGATGTTATAAGCAATAATACGATATAAAAATTCCAGACAAATGGTTGGCGATGGCTTTTTTTGTATATTCATCTCACACCACGGTCAAATCAAATAGGGACTTGAGACTGAAACGCGTTTAAGTTAGCAGTATGTAGATATGCTGTCTGCTGGTCTCTACCTACTAAAATCCAGCTGTAGCCAAAATCGAATTATTGTCAATATCTTCACTGAAACTTTGCCAGCATATTGAGCTTAATAAGTCTATTCTTCCGAAATGTCAAAAAAATTGAAAAATGCGAAAAGGCGGTTTTCAAAAAATTCTAGACCAGTATATGGTCCTATGCCTTAACGTAAAAATTTTTTTCTGTTTTTCTATATATTTTTTGTATGGTCTTCTCGAATGGTTCTAGGTGTAACACCCAGAACGCACAAAAATGCAATTAATTTCCGACATTCGAGTGAGTCGTGTATAAAAACAATGAATCAAATTAAAATATCTCATTAGCCCTTCATGCATGCTTTGTACATTTCCAGGAGGCGGTTTTTCATGAGAACTCCAGAACACTGATTTTTTCTGACAAAGCAAATTATCGAAATTATTGCGTAGTTCAACGGAAGTTTGTCAATTTATACCAAATAAACTTGACCTACATTCCGCTCACATATTTCAATTGCAAAATTTTAAACAATTTTTTTAATTTGACGCAGCCGAAGGCCATCGATGCGATTCGTTGCTGGTTGCTGCTTCTGCTGCCGCTTGTTCTGCTTAACTTTCTAGCCTTCGCGATGCAAAATGAATTTGATTAAAAATCAAAAAAAAAAATCAAAAAAAAAAAATAAAAAAAAATTCATATGTATATAAGAGCAAAGTCGTGTGCCTATTGTCTCGCTGCTCCTTCGAAACAAGCTTCCATTCGTTCCGGACATCATCCCTTCGATTCGCCTTTTTAGAAAGAAAGAATTTTCCAATAGAGAAAGAATCCTATGGGAAAACGTGCTGCAACAATCATTCGAAATTTTCCGAAGAAATCATCAATTTGTCATCAAGTGCTCATATACCTTCTTCAAAAGGTTTCAAAATGCACGTTTTATGTTGCATGTCCCCAATCGGCTCTCGACTCGGCCAAGTCCACTAAGTCCACTCGGCAGTGGAGTGAGTGGCTGCAATGGGAATTTTCCGAATCGCATGCTTCCATTTTTAGACCATAGACCAGGCAACGTGCAACGAAATCAAGATCAAATGCAAACAACAACAATCAATGGGTACAATAATAATAGCAACAACAATAACAACAACAGCAGCAATTAATAGCAGCACAAGTAACAAGTACAAGCATGTGAACAACTGAAAAACTTGAGCAAATGAAGTGCCACAGTCACAAGGCCGTAACAGTGCTTCGGACTGCCATTGTCATCGCCATCACCATCACAATTACCACCGTCGTCACCGTCGGCACCGTCGCCACGGTCGTATTGCCCCATTACTCAGTGCAGAGTCCCATTCGCAGGTTACATCGATTTGAATGTCAAAAATCACGTTGCCTCGTGCATCATGCAGCATGCGACCCATAGCGTCGTTTATGATGCATGCGGAAGCTCCGCAAGTGTAGCGCTTCACCAAAACGTAGTACCATCGAAAAAGAACCGAGCGCATAATGCACCACCAGTGGCAGGACGTTGTATGTCTTATCAACTCGAGGACGCCGCCAGGCTGATGGGAATGGGAATGGAAGTGAGCGGAACGGAACGGAGCACAGCAAAAGGAAAAGCTTCAGCTCCAGCCCGCCATCAAGCTCTGCGTCGGGGGTGTGACATCCTTCCAAAGCGAAGGCTGGCGACCACCAGCAGAAGCCGAAAGCTTCACGTGATTCGTGTCCCATCGTAGAAGCTTTCGGTTATAAAGCCGCTGCGCATCGTTCAAGATGTTTCAGACGGTTATGGCAAGCTAACGTGTTCAGTTCAGTTCACTAGAAAGAAGAAGAAAGCAAAAGAATAAGCTATCCAAAGTGATTTCACAGTGAATACTCGCAAAAGCTTCAGCAGTACAACGGAAAAAGGCGATTTGAATTTTCAAAAATTCTTTAAATGCAAACACAGACGATAGACTCCAGTGTTGCGTGAGCATTCAGTGTTACGCTTTAAGTGTTGAATTTTGATCAGAAAAATAAAGAAAAAAAAAATTATCCGACAGTGGAAATTATTGAATTAAAAACAATTAAAACTATAAATCGTTATACAATCTGAAAATGAGCGTTGTTAAATCATCGAAGGGAAAAGTCGCTTCAAGTAGAAGCAGTTCGAGCACATCCTCCTCGATGGATTTGAAAATTAAAAGCACCGACAAGCCGCGAGGCATTGACTCCTCAGGGCAGGCATGTGAAGGTACTACTACTTCGCGTTCATCTTCGCGGAGCTTCTTGTCTTGTCTAGGCAGGCATTTGGGACGTCAGAATCAAGAAGAGCATCAGCATCAAGACCATCAACAGCAACAGCAGAAGCAGCAGCAGCAGCAGCAGCAAAAATATCATTATAAGAAGAAGCAGCGCTCTAAAAATTTGTTAGCAATCTACAATAGCGAGGATGATATTCACAGCTCCTCGACTGACTCGTTCTCGCTGAGCTATGAACACTGCTCGACGCATACGCCGGCTGTCTAATGACAGCCTCTAGCATCGATCTAACTGGCGAGGAACGCAGCTCAGGTGCCTCTTCATCGGCATCGGCATATTCTCGTTATTCATCGGCGGTCTTTGCCTCCGAAAGCGATGACATCTGGTCGAAGCAGCATCCAAGGCGACACTTTTTCGTCGAGACAATTTATCGACGTCCCATGAGTGCATCGGGTCAAATAAGCACCGATGAGTATAGCAGCAACAGTCCAGACGATAATGAACAACACATCCATCAAACTATCAATGGAAAAGCCAATTGTCCAATTCATAACGCAATCAACAAAACAAAAATCCAAAAGAACAACAAAAATAGAAATGCGAAAGACAAGCAAGATCAAGTCCACAATAGAGCAGAGCAACACAAACGATCGCGTTCAAATTCAAATTCAAATTCGAAGTCGACGCCATCGCGTTCGCAATCTGTTTCGCCATGCTCGATAACAAAGGGATTACACCTTGGTCGGATTTCGATAGCCTCGTCGGTATGTCGAATGTTCCAACAGCTGACCACTTCATCGTCGTCGAAAACATCCTCGCGCTCGTTGTCCTGCAGCAGCACGCCCTTCAAGCAAAGCGCAACCACCAATCAGACCCACAACAGTCGCTCCAGAACAACAACAACAGCAACAATCAACAAGCAACAACAAAAGCCCAAAGAAACCATCCACTTCAAAGCCAAAGGACCGAAAGCAGCAGAGCATCCTTCGACCGCCAGTCCACTATGTCTACATGAAGGGTATGTCTGGCCTTTATTCGCGAGTTCCTCGCTACACAAACTGCTGCCCCTACACGATGCATCAAACGGCGTAAGCAGTCACGCCAATACTGCACACCTGTAGGTATAAATCCGCATATCAATATTTCCGACAGGGGCAAAAACACGCAAAGAGAACAAAGTAGAAAAGCAAAAAAAAAAACACACACACACACATTTCTCGACGGTCGAAATTCCTGAATTATGTGATAAGCAGAGCAATTTCAATTATTTGAATTGAGCCCTTAAAGTATGCACGTAAATATTTATGAAAAAATTAAATGAATTTAAAAAGTATTTGTGGAGCTTATTTTCAGCTTTTAAACGATAATTCAAATTGAATGAAAACCCTTCTGAAGGTGTTTATAGATGGGCGAGTTTTCAAGAAAAACAAAAAAACGGAAATATTGAAAAGTATTTTTTGAAGGCTCAATTTGCATATTTGTGATTGCCCGGATGATAAGATCTGTGTCACCCAGAATTCAAATTTGGCAAATATCTAAGAGAAAACAATTTCAAATAACTACTTTTTAACATAAATACTTCCCCAAAACCAGGCGTTGGGTTTCGAATCAATCTCAAGTGAAAGCCATTTCGATAAATTTTTTAATTCTCATCGTCAGGGCTCGGATATATATGCATTTATAAATTTAAAGCATACTTTATGGAGTAAAAATTTTGTTCAACTCACATAAAGTTAAGATTCAAATAGATTTTTAACTTCAATAAGAATTTTTATGAAGGTAGAAAAGCCGTTTGAAGTTCAACTTTACTAGAGTTATTCGCAAAATTTTGGTAAGAAAAGTTTTACCCCCCATAAAGTATGCTTTAAATTTATAAATGCATATATATCCGAGCCCTGCTCATCGTCAATTGAAATGCTGTCTGCCTCATCACTTAAGAATTATGTATAACAATGCCGTTTGATGGCTGATAACAGTGTAAAAATCAAAGTCCTATACCTCTTATAATTTCGACGTCTTATATCAACTATAAGGCTTTCGAATTGCAAGTTATCAAAAAAAAAATATTTAAAAAAAATTTTTTTAAATGCTTTAAAAATACTTTATAGTGATATATTAATGCTTTACAATGGCAAATGAATATTAATGAAACGTCCGAAAGGCGAACAAAGCCATGCTATGAATTTAATTGAACGATCCTCACAAGCGCCCTAAAATATGTTGCTACAAATATGAGAGCTACACAATTGAAACTTTTAATTGAAACGTGGTTCTTTTTGTCGATTTATAAAAACTTGGACGTACAATACACTTGATACCACATCTGTATACATACATCAAATCTAAATGCTAGCTTACACGAGAGTCCTGTCAACAAACACATACATAAAAGCTGACTGTTTCCCAAGGAAACATTTTTTTGTTTGTTTCAATTTTTAATTGGAGAAATTCCACGTAAGAACGCACTCAGTTCAATGATGGATATTCTTTCAGAATGCCCAACATCCTAGAGAATCACGTCCAATTTTGAAATAAGAAAAAATTTCATTCATTTATTATCTGAACTTAAAGCAAAAATTTGACGCTAAAGGATATGAGGAGACATTAAGGGCCTTTTACGTGATATTGAAAAATTGCACGATTATCATCTTCATTTCTTTGAAACTACAGTATACCGATACAGAGATTGAAGTTATAAATGTTATATATATGTATATGTGTGTGTTCATAATTGTAATATTTGCAGAAAGCCTTTAAATTTTGAAAATATGTAATTTGTTTCTTGCTTCTAGACGCGTCTACAATCATGCGTTAATACGTTCAATGAACGTACATACGATTGCAATGTACTTATATGCATATGTAAGAAATATAGCACATATGCTTCAATAGTGTCACAACTCAAAATTTTGTCAAATCGGGCCTTATGCACGGAATGTGTTCATAGGTCATCTGTCTACCTACCTGTCATACTGCTTAGACTGCTTCGGTTAAAATGATTTTTTTTTTTTGTGAAAAGTTGCACTTCTTGAGTTGTGACACTATTGCAGCGACATGTGCGATATATACTTTATATTATATACAGAAATATATATATATATATATACATATCTGTGGTCATATAGAAGACAAGCTTATGTTGATATAAGCCATAATTGAGCAAATGGCTTAGGAGCCTTAAGGAAGTCAGGGCGCTTTTCACAAACAATTAATGACTTTTTACGAAGTTATTTCAATTTACTTCTTAGCTTTTGTATGAGTTTTGAGAAACTTTTGCTTCAGGCAAAACATTTTATGTGCACTTATATTCCGAATATTCATTTAAAGCGAGAGTAAATTGAAAATTTACATATCGATAAAGCGCTCAAGTAGAGAAATCGCCAATATCTCGACTTTAACTAATCTGCCATATGGCCACAGTATTATAGATCTGTACATAATAATACAATATGTATATATCTTATAGGGAAGCACAGAAACTAAAAAAAAAAAAAAAAAAAAATATTCAAATAATTAACCTATTTATGTTTAGATATATGTGAATTCTAAAGACTATTTGCATTTCCCACAATGAGAGAGCGAGCAGAAACATGATAATAATTATTGCTATTAAGAAACACAGGACAAAACAAACTAGGTAAATATAACCGCAATAATTGGTTTAAAGAATTGATGGGTTCGTGGATTTAATGCATAACTCTAAATGTAAAAAAAAAAAAAAAAAATTTTAACTAACAAATTATATATATTATATAACTGTGTAAAAAAAATTATTAAATGTACATATATATGTTACCTAATATAAGATCTTAATAAGTGTATTTATGTCCCTAATGAAATATCTAAATGGAAATTAAAAAAAAAAAAAAAATTTGAATTTTTTTCAAATACTCTTCTGAAATAAATAAATATCGATGTACTCAAAACAACAAGAAATCAATTATTTTACCGAGGAGCTCGTCAGTTTCGGGTGGGATTTTTCAACTCTTACACCGAGAGAAAAATGTAGTTATATTAACTGAAAAAGCAGGTTAAAATAACCGAGTTCACCGTTAATTGTTAGCTTATGTGTAGTAGCGGTCAATTCAACAGTACAAACACAGTCAATAAGGATATAACTACCTGATGGTTGATATAACTGTCTCGCGGTTAAATCAACTGTCACCAGCGCACCGACTGGGAAAAAAAATTTATTTTTTGCTTTGACTTTTTTTTATCTTTTTTTATTAATATTTTTTTTTTATATGAAATTATTATATTTTTTCTTTATTTATTTGTTTCTATTTAAATCTTTTTCTCTTTCATCTCTTTAAATTTTCTCGCCTCGGCCGAGCCTTGAACCGCTGACCACCACACTTCGCTGGGCGAACGTCTTAACCCATTACGCTAAACGAACGAATTTAATTTGTTGGTCAAAATGCTCACTTGAGCTTATGGTCGCTCAAGTTTTGGGGAACGTGCTTAAGGAATTGTTTCACTCCCAAAATTTTTTGCTTGAAAATGAACCATTAAAAAAAAAATTAAATAAATTAAAACCTTAAAAATTTAGGAGAAAATTTTTGTCTTCCAAAATAACTACACTCTGAACAAAACAATTCCCGCCGCCAGCAGGGATAGAACCCCGAAGCTCACGACTGTCGAGTCACAGTTTAAACAACTGAGCTATCGAAACCTCCGGAGACGGTTGATCAGAATGCGAACTTATACGTCTAAGTGAACGAAAGCGAATTTGAACATAAAAAGTAACTGTTTTTCAACTGTTCATTTGACTGCCTTTTTCAGTGCATTCAACGCGGAATACAGTTTATTTGACCACTCTTATAGGCCGTTTACATATGCCGTTTTATTTGCATTTTAGCAGCTTTGCCCGTTTTAGCTCTAAAACAACTTAGATTTTTCCCGTTTTATCGTACAAAACTAAAACGAGAATCTTTCCTGTTTTAATTTAAAACAAGTAGCTAAAATAGATAAATCCTGCTTATAACTGATAAAAATATCGAAATCTGAGTGTCATCACTATAAAAATGCAAAACATATGGTCATTGAAATTTCTAATTTAAAAATTGACAGGTTGTTTCCACAACCAATGTAGAAAACGAACGCAATTTCAGTAATTGCTTCTTTTCTAAATTACAATATTCACTCTTATTTCACGTGTTGAGCAAACAAAAGATAACCACAAAATGACAAAACGACATGCGCATGTGTAAACACCCCGTTTTAACTTAGTCGTTTTAGCTTAAACGAGTAGCGCTAAAACGTATATGTAAATGCCCTATTACTTTAACTGTTCTAAGGTAGTTGATTTAACTGTTGTTATTTCTCTCGGTGTACGTATTGAGGCAACGCCATTACGTGCTATAATGTACCTAATCGAATCAGAGTTATTGCACCCAACGACACACCTTTATTCCAAATCACGTCAATGACTTTCGGTTCAATTACCGCGAAAGCACATGACTCCGATTATTCCGATGATATCAAGTATTCATGATTGAACCGATTGAACTCTTGAGCATCATCGGCTTGACCGTGTGCCCTAGAGCTCTTATCTGCCCGTATGGGGTTATGAAAATCGCTGTGCCATGATGACAGAACCGCTCACCTTCACCTCAACACAAGGGCCACTGGACACGGATATCGTATGACTTCCATGTTGTCATAACGTTTCCTGAAATCTTTGCAGGAAATTGGCAATCCGAGACTCACAATGCGAATACGATGCGAAGCGATTGCGTTTAAGTACAATGACTTCTCACCGTAGTCAACATATAAGTCACCGTTTGTTTCCTCTTTTTATCTTAATTATTTCTGGAGTTATTAAATTTTTAAAAACATGCCGTATGAGTAATGTTTTTTGTATCATTTTCGCACATTTGTATTGGATATTAGTACTGAGAGCATCTATGTACACTTGTAATTTTTTGAATATCTCACTGTTGCTCCATTTAATTTGAATGAAACTTTTTTTAAATGAAAGCAAATACTTAGAGGTATTTTTTGAAAAAAAATTTTAGAGTGGCGTCCAACTGGGAATACACTGAACAAAATTGTTAAAATTTTATTTTTAGTTTTGTGGCAAAATTTTTCTCAGTGTAAAAATGAAAAAACATTTTTTTGATTTCTTGTTATATTAGCAATCGGCCAACGTTTGTTTCATCTTCTTATCTTAATTAGTTTTTAAGATATAAGATTTTGAAAAAAGGCTTATTAAAAAAATATTTTCAAGGCTATTTCAAGGACCGTTCAAAATAAAAATCTAAAAAGTAGTCTCCACAGTGTTTTTAGATGGCACCTATCAAAAACTCAACAAAATTTAAAAATTCTTTACATGATGCCGCATGCCTTTGCTTAACCCGCCAGACCCTTTGATATTCGATCATATTTAAAGGCAAGTAATATGATTTCCAAAAAATTTTCAAAGTGGGCGTGGCAGAAGGACGTCTTTCGAAAATTGTCTCCCACACCCGAAATTCAAATGGGACTTGAAATTTAACACGTATGCTTCCTTTGTAGCCATAACCATCCTCCCAAAAAATTTCCTTGCTCGGTCCATTATTAAGGGTACCTCCAGTACTAGGGTCTGTCACAATTATCTCAAAACTGCCTTAAAATCTGAATTTTTCGAAATATTTTAATGAAACTTAAAATTTGAGCGTATATTTAAGCCTCCAATTAGAAAAAAAAAAATTGTAAAAGTGGGCGTGTCAAAGAGGCGGTTTTCATAAAGAAATTTAACATAAGTCGGTATATGGGGCCCCTAATGGCCTTAAATGGCCTGTTGAATATTCTTTTTTAGTGGTTCTGTTTTTTGGGCGTTGTTCAAAAACTATTTAAACATGTGTGCCTGTGTCGGGTATTGTATTTTCAGGCTCGCCTGACTATAACACCCTTACTTGTTTTTTTGCAATATTAACCATCGAAAATATTAAAAATCAACCAATTATTTTAAAAAATTGTTTGTAGAATCGAATCGATTTTCAAATGATTTTTTTATGACTTTTCTTTTTTTTTTAGCTATAAATTAAAAAGGAAAAAACTGCCTCATTAGAGCGTTTCAGACGTGAAAAAACTGTTGAATTTCGAAGACGGTCGGGTCTTAAACACAAGATAATGTCAATCGAAAAATTTAAGCATTTAAAAAATTTTTTAAAATTGATGTTTAGAAGTCGCGCAGAGGACTTGAATTTTCGTCAAAAAACGCCTAAAAGAGAGCTAAAAAATAATTTTATTTAGTTTTTGTAAAGGGTCTTCGACTCAGGAAGGCAATCGGCCCCCGGAAAGGGATTTTAAAGTTTTTTTGATTTTTGGATAGATAGGTACTACCTAAAAACACTGTAGAAACTAATTTTTAGGTCTCTATTGCCCAGTGTCGTTGAATTGTCCTTGATGTTACTCCCTCTACATAGCTTTTACCATCGAAATATGAATTTTAAAAAAATTGACTTTTAAAAGTGGTTATTTTAGAATAGCCCCTTTCTAAAATCCTCCCCGATTGCACATTACTTGGACAAATAGCTTCCAAAAGGATTATTGGCTCGTACGCATAAAAATGAGATATCATCTAAAAGTTTCTATAAGTACTCTACAGTTAATGGATCAAATATACAAGGAATCAAAGCATCCCGACAATTTCGACCTTGTTCTCGTTTTGCGACAGACATTTACAGCAAAAAGAACTAGGTTATTTTTATTTATTTATTTTTTATTTATTTTTTTTTTTGTATTAAAAGCTTTTATCCTTAAAATAGTTTCTTTCACTTTGCCTTTTCTTTGCATAATTTAGTGTTTCTCTGAGTTTACTCTTATTCTCTGGCACAGCACTCTTAAGTCTTGTACAAAAGATGACAACATAATCCCTTTCACCTTCAATTACTTGTGCTATTCATAAAGGAATTCTTTTTTATATTGGTCATGGGCAATCAAATCGTGCCTCATTCGAGCTTATTACAAATTGCGACCAAACCAAACAGGGGGCCCATTGGACCACATTTTTTATTTGCATATGGTCAGCGCTGTCTTTAAGTGCCTCGGCCACGATACAACAGAGCTTCCCAGTAGAAAATTTCAGACGGACCTCCGCGATGAAATCAGCATGAAAAAGGAGCCGTCCCGACTCTCTTTGTAAAGCAGTCGCGAGAAAGTCCGCTATAGCGAAACAAGTAAGGGTGTTATAGTCAGGCCAGCCTGACAATAGAATACCCGACACAGGCACACATGTTCAAATAATTTTTAATATCAAGAGTTATTTAAGGCCATAAGGGGCCCCATATACTGACTTTTGTTAAATTTCTTTATGAAAACTGCCCGTTTGCCACGCCCACTTTTACAATTTTTTTGAATTCTATTTGGAGGCCTTAATATAGGCTCAAATTGTAAGTTTCAGTGGAATATCTCAAAAAAATCCGATTATGGGGCAGCTTTTGAGATTTTCGTAACAGACCCTTGTACTGGAGGTACCCCTAAAAATGGACCATTCAAAAAAAATTTTGGAGAGGATGTTTATGGCTACAAAGGAAGCATAACTGCCAAATTTCGTTCAAGTCCCATTTGAATTTCGGGTGTAAGAGACAATTTTAGAAAAACGCCCTTCGGACACGCCCACTTTTCCAATTTTTGAAAATGGAATAAGGGCTTTAAATATGTTCAACTATCAAATTTCATCAAAATATCTCAAAAAAATCCGATTTTGGGACACTTTTGAGATTTTTGTGACAGACCCTAGTACTGGAGGTACCCCTAAAAATGGTCCGATTGGGTCCATTCTCGAACTTGTTCTTACTCATGTACCTATGAGTACGCATACCAAATTTCGTCAAGATAGCTCAACTCCTTCGATAAGAAAACTGGATACAGATTTTCCTAATTACAAACTTTCCCCGGGGTGCAAATATGCACACTTGCGTGAATACCACGATTATTGCAAGTGATTCTCCTTTGTCCACAAGATGCTTAAACATATTATGGGTGAAAAATTCCCTAAAGTAAACTAAAACCACTGGAGAAGGCCAATTAGCGCATCGATATGAAAGTATTGCGATTACTTACACACACACATACAATATAAATTCATAAATGAATTGAAAGGCACTCTTTCGTTTGCGTCGACGCGTCGTTGGGAGTTTCATGTTGCAAAATGAAAATCCCGCAACGAAGGTTGCAACGTACTCCAGTTGTATTCGAGGCCTCCAATTACGTCGTCGATGACGACACAATCTAGACGGGCAAAAACATATACACACATATATATATATATATATATATATGTTATATGGATAAATGCTTCTGCGGTTGTATACGCGACCGATGACCGACGACCGACGACCTCGCTGCAAGGAGTTTGTATGTATGTAATGCTGCCATGCTGACGTGCTTTCATTCATCAGCGCATCCATTGCTCGCTTGCCCAAGGTTGGCCTACTTATGGGCGACAGCATTATGCATGCTGAGACTGATATCGCTCCTAACCGAGTTAAACTGTATCAATGGCACAAAAGTGCACAATTTAAATGGCCAATTAGATGCACAAACACATTCATCTTTAGCGAGAAAATTGCCACATCAAAGGTGTTAATTTTTCAATAATATACCTACTTACGTTAAATAAATTATTGCGGTTTTCCACTTTTGCACACTCATCCACAGAAAAGCTTTTTTGCACGTAAATGCAGTCAATTTTTTCAATCAATGTTACTTTGTTGTTAAAACTCAGCCCATCACCCCTAATAGGGGTATTCACAAGGGCGTGTTAAAAACGTTGGAAAGTCGGAAAATTGCGACTTCTTCACAAATTTTTACGCTTTTTTTATCTTGCACAACTTTTTAAGCAGTTAAAATTTTCGGATTTTCCAACTTTACTATTTTCCGACGCCTTTGTGAATACCCCCATTGTTTTTTCTCCCAAGCAATTCATGCGACAATTAATGAAAGTTCAAAAAACCGACAGACGGCTTTCATATCTAGAAATATTATGTCAAATGCGCTGAATACAATAGCGATATTGATTTTTTGGGATTGGCTCAGTTAACGGAGATTTTCGCGTTTAAAGGTGAATCCCTAAAGTATGCAAGCATAAATTTGTTTTTTACTTAAAAATTTTACTTGCTCCAAAAATTTATTTCGATTTTGGGACCCGTTTTTATATTTGACAAGACGGCATAATGGGAAAGCATATGACTAGGAACCGAGAGTTCTGAAGTTCAAGGCCCCAAAAAATTTCCTATAATAGAAATAAATTTTTTTTTTTCGGATGCACTCCACACCACCCGAAACTTAAGAAAAAATCCGAAATAAAAAAAAAAAAAAATTATTTCGATTAAACTTTTTTGGGCCTTGAGAACTTCAGAACCTCGGTTCCTAGTCATATGCTTTCCCATTAAGCCGTTTTCTTAAATAATCTTGAAGTTCTTTTTGAGAACTGTTTCTTTTTTGAAAAAAAAAAATATTTAAAAAAAATCGAATGTCAACAGTTTTACTTCCCCTAAAAGTATGCTTCAATTTTTTTTTAAATAAATGTGAATAAAATTGAAAGAAGCACTTATAAAATACCAACTACCGTTGGGATTGCAGCGAAGTTTTGGACAGGAATTCTACTAAATACAAGTAATTAACGTTATCGTCATTATTCTGTCATAAATATATAGCAACATGAGCGAAATATATATAATTTTTAATGAAGTTAGTCACAATATTCAAACCGCGATATCTCAAAAACTAGAGCCAATCTAGAAAAACGGTTGATCGGACTGAATTCAGCGCCCTCCAATTATGTTTACCAGATATGTCTCCATGTTGTCGGTAAAAAAAAAAAGTACCAAATTCGAGCACAGTGTTATTTTAAACAAATATTTGTAGAATCAACAACTACATAAGTTGAAACCTGAAATATATTTTTAGCTTAACCTTGGATTAAGGCATAAATAAAAAAAGGAACAACTGCCTCATCTACAAATTCCACAATAAAAACTGGAGCATTTAAAGTCAGTTTACGGATTACGATAACACAAGCTTACAAATGGCATTTAACCTTTCGATCTGAGAGACTGAAAATTGTTTTTGACGTAATTTGGCGTGCTGAGCTCAAATATTGCAACGGTTTCTTAAGATTGCCTCTAGATTCCGAGATATGGACATTGACTCACTAAACCCAATGCTAACTTCATTGTCTATCAACGGATTTTAATTTTTTTATGGCAATAAAAAGTCAAAAGAATGCTTTCTGGAAAAAGTTGAATAGCTTGTCCGCATAAAGCTAATGAGAATTTTAGAAAAACACTTGTATGCATTAATACTTTCATTTTTTGATATGACAAACAATCGAACAACGGTTTGTAAAGTGTTAATATTTTTGGTGTTTAATATAACAAAACAGTCAAACGAAAATTTTTTTTTTTTTAATTTAATATTACGAACTTTTCCCAAATTTTGTGATTTGTTTGAAATTTTTAATTGTGGCAATTGGAAAAACCGATGAATCGAGTTTAACAATCGCCATCAATTCGAATTTTTCGTAGCCAGTTTTTCTGTGTATACCTACATATCTTCGCCCAGGTGAAGAATTCATCCCTGGAGACATTTGTTATCTACTGGTGACATGACGATGATGGCAATGTTTTGTTATCATTGAAGCGAATGTTCCATGAATGTTTCATATTTTTGATGGCTTTTCATATGCCGTTCATAGTTAACATCCTGACGCTGAATAGTCCTCTACTCTGGTTTCATTAAAAAAAAAAAAATGCATTCGAAAAAATTCATTCAATCATAAAAGCTTCGGGGAGCGGTGGGTGAGCTGTGAGCGTCTTCTTCCATTCTGCATCAACCTTTGCCATTACGAATGAATGTTTTTTCTTATATGGTTATGTACCATTGCGTCTCTGTGACGTCACGAACGGCGGCATCATAATAATGCGCATTCACAAAATTGTAGTAGTGTAGCTATTTGGGTCAAGGTATTTCCCACCGGCTTGCCGATGCACAGACGGCCTTCATCTGAGGAGTGATTTTATACAGTAACCGCCCAACACCTTCAGTGTAACGGAAGGCAAAGAGGCGGCGGCGGCGTCGACTTTCCGCTAGCGGCCGCGCTATTGATCCACTAGCAACGTAACGCTGATGCTAATGCCGACGCTGGCCCAGGCGCAGACGCAGAAGCGTTGCCTTCACGAAAAATGCCCGGCTGCAATACGAGCAAAAACCGCATCCTCTTTCCTGACAATTTCTGTTCCCAACGGTAAATTCCATCGTTCAATGTAACATGAAGGGGATAATTTTCTTAACAAACACATACATACGAAAGTATATATGTATGTATATTACCCTTTAACATAGCCATTCATCCATTGCCTCTAAAATTCTTTGGCCCATAAAGGTGCACTGGAGTAGTGGGAAGGTGCTTTCAAATTTTGCCCCTTCAATTCATATGAAACAATTAAGGGTGTTATAGTAAGTATCATCCAAATATTTGGAATAATTAAAGGATTCTATGGTCAGAACCTCTAAAAGTAGTTCGATCCGGTCCATTCTCGAACTTAATCTTGCCCCACCAATATGCATATTGAATTTTTTCAGGAGAGCTGAACTCCTTCGATAAGAAAACTGTTTACAGACAGACGGACAAACCAACGGACATACATACGTGGCTAAATCGACGCTGATCCATTCTATACATACATATTTCGTATGATCTATCTCAAATGGTTCTGGGTTTAACAAACGTAGGCACAAACGCAATTCACCCTCGACACGGAGGGATACGATGCACAGTGGGTGCAGTCTCATATAATTGTTGGAAAAAAAAGTAGTAATCGTAGAATATGTATTGAATTTTTGGCAAAAAACCATATTTTTGACCAAATTAGGAAAATTTCAAAATTTGGTAAGAATCGGACCGCTGCCACGCCCACCACCCATACAACTGAAATTTCCAAATCTTGCAATTTTTATCCCATCTTAATGAAATTTGGTATAATTCTAGGGTTTGAGAATCTACCTAAACCAAAAAAATTTGACTTGACAAAAATCGGATCGGGAATTTCTTACAACAAAAATTTTCAAATTCAGTGTTTTGAACTTAAAGCGATTTAGATTGGTTAAAACAACGGGGTTTAATTAAAGAAAAAAGTTTTTACCTGCCACGCCCAATTTCTATGACTTTTTGAATGTTTTAATCAAACAATGTTTGCCTCAGAAATTCGTGTAAATTGGGAAATATTTTTTTGGAGTGAATTAAATTATAAGAAGAAATTATAACTTGTAAAAAATCGATGCAAACAATAAAAAGTTCGATTTCTGTTGCGAAATTTCAACATGGCAATCAATAAAAATTTATCAGTAACACGCCACGCACACCTAGTAGACTGGAGTATATCTTATATTATATTGCTGTCGCCGAATGGAAATTATATATGGATCAGAACTTGCAAGTAGTCGATGAAAGACATGAGAGTTTCTTGATAATGATAAATAATCCTAAAAGTATGCCGTATCTTTTTTTTGCTTCTTTGCACAAATTTTCGACATTCAAACCGAAATAACTGAGTCCTGGCGCAAAATCAGCAAATTTTTTTCGTATGAATCCAAAAAAGCGATTCCAGTCTTCCATTTTTATATCCATAAGTAGCTAAAAATATGGTGCAAGCCGGAGCACACAAGCTTTTTGTCCATCAAAGCTATAAAAGTCGTCAATTTTAAAGCATAATTTTCTTTTGCTTATATCTTTCGAAATAGTAATTCAAGACAAAGGATAATTGAAAAATACATCACTCAATTGACCAAATTGTTTTTCCAACTACAATTGAAAACATTTCTTCTGACTTCCGTTTCCGGTATTTGGTAAAAAAAAAAAAAAAATCACCATTTTGAAAAAATTTTGATTGATTTTTGTTCTTGCTCTCATATTTCTTAATTCAGCTTAGCCATTTATATGTATATAAGAATGGAATATTCGAGAAATTGAATATTTTTCCGCTCAGGCACCACTGTGCGATGTTCCATTCACATATTGGCCATATGTATTTTTTAGTTTACACACCAGGATGAGTTCGTTTGAGTTATGAGAATTTTTTGAATTGTTGCAAATGTAGGAAGGAAGCCGCAATGCTTTCGCCGAGAGCTTTCTGCGGCATTTCTTGCTACTTTTTGTACATGTCCAAGGGTGGCAGATATTTAATAAGCGAACGCGGCGTATGGCCATTTGGAATCGGGCCCCCACTGCTTGGTGTCCTTCACCGACTGTCTGTGTTTAACTGAGCGTCTCGGTTGCTCTTGGGTGGGGCGCATTGCAGTTCTCTTTACTTTGCTCGCCCTTAATTCATTCATTCGTTCGTTCGTTCATTCATTCATTGAATCGGATCGACCAGTTTCGCCAGGCTTCGATGGAGCTCTGCTGCGTTGCGTTGCATTGCGATTCGTTTCGTTGGGTTGGGTTGAGTTGGGCTAGATGGGGCAGGAATTGGGTCGGCTTGGGCTAAGCTCCGTTGGGAAGTATTGAGTTCAATGACAAAAACTTGTCGCGCTGACGTAGACGTCTCATTTCCTTCAAGTAACAAATTTGAAAGCCTTCAGCGAAAGGTTATGCGCTGACGTGAATTAGGCGTTTCCGTCAAAGCTCACCCTCATTTTGCCAGCTCATTTAAAACGCAGCGTTTTCATCAACGTCGTCGTCCACCTGCTGCGCCTTGTCTCCATCGTCCCTTGGGTCTTGGGACTTGAAAAATATTTCAAATTTGTGCAGCTAAGAGTGCATGCGTCTGCGTGCGATGCGCCATTTTTCGAGCTCCCAAAAATTGAAGGACATCCCCAATAAAATGCGAATCCTTTGAACATGAAATCAATAATGCAACTTCCATAACTGGAACGAAATTCCACAAAACAAATCGATATGAATCTGGTGGCAATTGTTTTTTTACCCATTTGAGACCAGGCAATTTGAATGTTGGATGTTCTTAAAAAATAAGAATAAATATACAAAAGAGAAATTGAAATCCTTGAAAGCACATGTTACAGGGACACTATAAAATATTTTTGCTCTTTCAAGAAAACTTAAAGAGTTCTTAGACTCCGTCTTGGAGGTGTGGAGACAAATTTTTGGATCATTCATTTACCCCGCTGTGTGGCAAAAATCTATACAGCTTTCTTATCAAAGGAGTTGAGCTATCTTGACGAAATTCGATATACGTACTCACGGGGATATATGAGTAAGAACAAGTTCGAGAATGGACCCAATCAGATCATTTTTAGGGGTACCTCCAGTACTAGGGTCTGTTACGAAAATCCCAAAACTGCCCCAAAATCGGACTTTTTCGAAATATTTCAATGAAATTTAGAATTTGTAACATTTACAATGAACATACATATATTTTTAAGCATGGGGCTCGACTCGCTGGGGCTGTGGCTTTAATGCTTAAGGGAGGATGGCCCCGATTCTTTAACGCGGGCCTCAAAGGGCCATATTTGGGGTAAACAGCGGCGGCGCGCTTCCTGTTGTCTCTAATAGCTACGCACTGATTGCCATCGAGTAAGGCCCCCGGGCAGGTATCTAAGTATGTAGTTAAAACAGCCGGACCAAAAATATTGTTTCATCTCAGTGTTTTGTCGTCTCCATGGAACGAAGCTTTTTGAATTTGCATCAAAGAACCTAGAACCCAGCAAATGACATTGACAATTAAAACAAGGTTTTGGTCGAAACTGAAGCTCTGTGCTAACGATAAAGTTTGGCCACAACGAGATACTTTTGAATTACAATTTCCTTCAGCACATACGAACATACACGCACGTACAGATGAACATGCAGTGAATGCGACAAAAACGTTCGGCCAAAAGAGTAATTAGACCAGCGACAAAAAATGTTCAAAGCTGTTTGCAATCACGTCATGGAACATCTGAAGCTTTTTGAATTTGCATCAAGCAACCTAGAACCCAGCAAATGACATTGACAATTAAACGCAAGTATTGTCGAAACTGATAGCTGACTGGTGCTAACGATCAAAGTTGGCCACAACGATGATACTGTATGTATGTATGAATTTCCTTCAGTACATACGTACATACACGTATGTACAGATGAACATTCAGGAATAGTCGAGCCAAAAACGTTTGGCCAAAAGAGTAATTTAGACAAGAAAAGCAAAGTGGCAATAACGTCATAACATCTGAAGGGATTTTTCATTAAGCAACGCCCTTTGACATTAACGCAATGATGATTAAGATGTTCCGTTTAGTCGGCTATAGAAACATCTCTAATGTATGTATGTATGTATGTATGAATTTATGTATGTATGTATGTTAGAGATATTCGGCGAATAGTCGGCCATTTTTGTAATCGGTATTGCAGCATAATTATTTTTAGTATTTTTATTTAGCAATTAGTGTCCAATGATGATTAGATGTTCCGTTTAGTCGGCGAATAGTCAGCGAAACATCTCTAATGTATGTATGTATGTATGTATGTATGTATGTATGTATGTATGTATGTATGTATGTATGTATGTATGTATGTATGTATGTATGTATGTATGTATGTATGCATGTATGTATGTATGTATGTATGTATGTATGTATGTATGTATGTATGTATGTATGTATGTATGTATGTTGATGTATGTATGTATGTATGTATGTATGTATGTATGTATGTATGTATGTATGTATGTATGTATGTATGTATGTATGTATGTATGTATGTATGTATGTATGTATGTATGTATGTATGCATTGCATGTATGATGTATTATGTATGTATGTAGATGTATGTATGTATGTATGTATGTATTGTATGTATGTATGTATATATGTATGTATATATTTATCTTTGCATGTAAATTAATAAATAGTGCACATGTGCTTCAACAGTGTCACAACTAAAAATTTGTCAAACTGGGGTTTATGCAAGGAAATGTGTTGACAGGTCATCTGTCTACCTAATCGCGGTCTTGTTAATAAAAAAAGGGCTGGGCAAAATACATGGTTTGCTGTAATTAAAATACCAACAACAAAATACTCCTTGTCAGTTATTTTAAAGCATTAAGTATTTGCAATATTTATTAGAAAATACCTCACCATTAGGTATTTGAAATACCAATTATAAATTACATTCTTAGGAAGTAATTGAAATACAAATACAAAATACTTAATTGTATTTCAATGACGTATTTCAAATAGAAGTAATTGAAATACTGTCCAAACCTGATTAAAAATCAGAGCAAAAAACTGTTATGTCAGTCTCTTTGTCATCCAAATGCAACTAGACTGCATCGGTTAAAATCTGCTTCTTTTGAAATATTGCAAAACATTCAGTTGTGACACAATTGCGGTATGTGTGAACAAATGAACAGTAAACAATAAATTTCACATCACACAAAATCAATCTTATCGAAATCGCGGGTAGATTATCATGAATACAATTGCTGCAATTTATCAACAACGAATGGTGGCATTATGGGAATGCATTTTATACGCTGGCCTTATCACTTTCACACCCGAATTATTCTCAGATGGTCGCACAAATTTATATTTTTTTGTTCAAAGTTTTATTTGTATAAGTACATACTTATATGTATGTATTATCCCAACTAAGATGAGAAGTTTTAAGTATATTTGGGTAGATAATTTAAAGGCGCTATTGGAATGTACTATCCCAATGGAAGTGTAAGGGTTAAAGCTGACAAATTTCACTTCAGCCCGAAAAAGTCGAGTTAAATGTGGATCTACAGATGCTGATGAGGCGGATAATACAGCGTTTTGTCTTATACAAAAAATCGACCATGAACCGATAATAATTGACATTTTATTGATAAAAATTTGACTTACGCAAACCGGCCCTATAGGTCACGTCTATCTGTCACAGTCTTTTTATGGTTATTCTGAGCAGAAAATTGGACATCCTTGAGGAACACATCTTATTTTAAGGTACAATTTTTATATTTCTGATCAGTATGACGGAGCAATGGAATAACTCTTGGGTAGGTAATTGTATTGTAAATACATTCTCATGCATATTTTCTTACTGGTGACTGTTTTCACCAAAGCCTACAGATAAACGGCCGCAGAAAAATGGGAGAGAGTGCAACCTTAGATGCACCGAGTTCGTTGACATCACAAAGCGCACTCTCTCTCTCTCTCTCTCTCTCTCTCTCTCTCTCTCTCTCTCTCTATCATCCCCCAATCATACATGAGCAGTCATGTAATTCATTATGTATGCATAAGTTTCCCTGCAGTAAATGCTGCGCAAATTCACTCATTGCCACCAAATTGCCACACCCATAAATAAATGTTGATTTTTACAACTCCCTTAAGCTTATTCATTAAGCAGATTAATTTAAAAAACCATACATATGTATATGTTACAAAATCTAGATGAACATGTTAGTCTATTTTGCCATCATAGCGTTAACTGGTACTCTCTTGTGCATATGCCCAAATAAGTAACAATCATTTCATTTACCATTATTGGGTTAAGTTTTTCATTAGACAAATTTATCACAGGCGACAAAGCAAAAAAAAAAAAACTTACTGCAGGGTTCTCCACAGAGATGGGCACATTGCACTAGATTTTAAGTGTACTAACCACTAATATTATTTAAGTGGCAGTGGGAATAAAAGACCACTTACCATGTTGTGGTAAGTTAATTAATAGGTATTGCTAAGTGCACTTATAATTTTCTGCAATATGCCCATCTAGTACTCCATATTAAATTACAGCGAAAAATATCCATCGGAAAAATTTTTCGCCGATGAACAAGTCCTGGCACTATTCAAACCGGATACCTGGTCTCCTTCAGTTTCTTTGTAAATATCTTATACAGGCAAGGGAGCGCCACGATTTGTCCTAAAGAAACGCATTTAATTCAGATGGAGAGAAGAGACTAAACAAAAACAAATCATTATCCCGACATAGTTTCAATAAGTATGTATTTAAAACAGGGGTCGGCACGCTAGGAACAATTTTTGCGACAGCTACTCACACGTATTGCTTACGCTCTTGGCTCAGTTTGACGGGATCAGCCGAGCATGCAACATCGAGAGCGGGTATGCGGAAATTTATAGCTTTTTCCGTCAGTTTTAGCCCTTTTATGCTACTTCTAGCTTTTATTTTTAGCTAGTTTCAGCATTTTTCTGTTTATTTTCGGCTATTTTTAGTAGCCGCTCTGCTCTCACTCACACAATTACATACCCATTTTGCCGACCCCTGATTTAAAACCGTCACCCAATAAACACAACGATATCGTAACGATATCGAGGCAATATCGTTTTCTCTTAAAAATGTTTCGCGACGATAATTCGAGACGATATCGAGACGATTTCGATATCGTGAGAGAGTCACTTATCATTAGCGAATCGAGATTTTCATCGTTCTCGAATCGTTAACGAGCCTTAACTCGAATCGCTAGCGAATCGAGATTTTCATCGTTCTCGAATCGTTAACGAGCCTTCACTCGAATCGCTAGCGAATCGAGATTTTCATCGCTCTCGAATCCTTAACGGACGATTAGCAAAAAAATCATTAATTTTTATATTTAATGTAAAATTCAAATAACAGTCTTATTATAATACTATTTTCGGTAAAAAAAAAAAACGGTTCTATTGCTGGTAACCACGCTTTTGAATCCACTGCCTGTGGGATTTGAACACCGAACCTCTTGATATCTAGTCATGTTTCTAGTCTGCTTACCCATTACGCCGTCTTCCCCGAATTGAAATGAATGACTTTTTTTCGTTTATAAGTTTAGCTTGATTCTATATTTACCTCGAATGCCTTCCGATTTGGAAACAAATTAACAAAACTACCTTCGAGAATTAAAGTTTCGTACCGTGATTTTGGCCTCGCGAAGATATCGAGACGAGTCCGCGAAAATCAAATTTCTCGATATCGTTATTTTGGCCTCGCGAAGATATCGACACGAATTCGAGAAAAATCAAAATCTCGATATTGTGATTTTGGCCTCGCGAAGATATCGAGACGAGTTCGCGAAAATCCAAATTCTCGATATCGAGATTCTGGACTCGCGAAGATATCGAGACGAGTTCGCGAAAATCCAAATTCTCGATATCGAGATTCTGGACTCGCGAAGATATCGAGACGAGTTCGCGAAAATCCAAATTCTCGATATCGTGATTTTGGACTCGCGAAGATATCGAGACGAAACATTTTTAGCCCAATAAATACAAAAACGAAGATTATATCGCCACAAATTCGTTACGAATTTGAGAAAAACGAAATCCTAGAAAGTAGTTTAGTGAACTCGTTTTGAACTCGAAACACATAAGGGAAAAGAAGAAAAATAAGAAGGACCTAATAAACACAAAAACGATAACGAGTTCGATTCGAATTCGTTTAATGCGATTCACGCTCTACGAATTCGATTCGAACTCGTTATCGTTTTTGTGTTTATTAGGTCCTTCTTATTTTTCTTCTTTTCCCTTATGTGTTTCGAGTTCAAAACGAGTTCACTAAACTACTTTCTAGGATTTCGTTTTTCTCAAATTCGTAACGAATTTGTGGCGATATAATCTTCGTTTTTGTATTTATTGGGCTAAAAATGTTTCGTCTCGATATCTTCGCGAGTCCAAAATCTCGATATCGAGAATTTGGATTTTCGCGAACTCGTCTCGATATCTTCGCGAGTCCAGAATCTCGATATCGAGAATTTGGATTTTCGCGAACTCGTCTCGATATCTTCGCGAGTCCAGAATCTCGATATCGAGAAATTCAATGTTCTCGAATTCGTCTCGATATCGTCGCGAGTGAAAAATCGCGATATCGAGAAATTCAGCTTTCTCGAATTCGTCTCGATATCGTCGGGAGTGCAAAATCGCGATATCGAGAAATTTAGTTTTCTCGAATTCGTCTCGATATCGTTACGATATCATCCTCGTTTTTGTGTTTATTGGGATAGCATGAGGAAAAGAGAAGCACGCTATGGCAGCGAAATCTTTAGCTCTGCTGTGGTGAAATGCATTGCCACTTTTATTTTTAATTTTGGGCGATTTTCGAGTACATTACATATAAAATATCTACCAAACTCATAAAATGCCATGAAAAGCTTGGAAAACATAAAAATAATCAAGGAAACTCAATATTAAGGAGAAATAGAAATGGTTTTTTTTGTCCTACCCCGTCCACATAACTTTTTGATCACACTTTTTCAGCAAAAATACTAAATTCTATATACAATCAAATTCGTAGCAGTAGTCAAAAATGTGTGTCAATTTATTACAAAATGAAAACATTCGTGCACATGAAGCAAAAGTATATCGTAATATATTTATTAAAGCTTCAATTATAACTTTTAAAGCTATATAAAAAACCGAACTGACGCCGTGTTTCTTTGATAATTTTCTTGCAAGTGGCATCATAGTGCCACTTTGCGTCTACCCGTATTGTTGTTGGTAGCTTTCTGGTGAATTTCTCGAATTTGTTGAATTTCCTATTCCTGCTTAAGGTTTTTGTTGGTAGCTTTTTGGTGAATATCCCCAATTTGTTGAATTTCCTATGCCTGCCTAATGGTGTATATCCCCATCGCGGCAGAGGCTTTTCGACGTCGACAGTTAGACCTACAGTCCTACATGGGTGCTGCTTCAACAAGAGTTCGAGAGTGACTGACAAAAAAGCGAAGCAAATAACGAAGAACGCAAGCAATAGGTACGTGTGAGCAAAGAGTATTAATATATATAAGAGACGCCAACGTACTCTATGGCAAATCCCATTTTTCACTCGTTCTCGATGATACCACGTAGATGAGGATACACTATGCTTTGGCAAATGAAACGCTCACAAAGCATGAAATCGATGAAAGAAAGACACTCGAAATGTAGGAATTGATAGAAAGGATCAAAACAAAAACGAAAATCTGACTTCTCGCCTTTACGCATTGAGAAACGGTTTTCATGTCTTATAGTTTTTCGGCGCTGTGCTGTTATTCTTTCGATTGCGTGCCTTACTTATGCGCATATATGAGTTTGTGTGTGCGCCAATGTTCATACGTACGTTTGTATTTGGCTGTTGTGTGCCTTTGCAAATTTCAGCCGCTGACAAATTCAAAAATCGTTTTTCGACTCGCTCGCTTATGTTGTTTTCCTGTTTCTACGTGACCAATGCAAAGTCACTACCGTATGGTTCTGTAGGGTGACTTGCGCGGCGCTAAATGCGAAAAAGTCGAAGCCTGGTCGCTTCGATTACCTTTTGTAACATTATGTGCTAGTGTTTTTAGTTTTAATTCGACCCTTTTTATATTTTAATTTTATTTACTTAAATATTTTTTCGGGCTTAGGATCCAAACATTTCTATTACGAAATGTTAATTTTTAGCAATCGAAAAAAATCTTTTTTCTGATGTTTTTCTGATGCTAATGTAATTTTACTTTTGATATTAAAAATTAAATCTCTTTAAAATTGTTCCTCTACTGAAATTAGTATTTTCAGCTGTAAAAATACTCCCTTTAGGTGGGGCTAAATTAAAAATGAATTTTAGAAGACTTTTTGAATTGCCTTTATATTGAAATTTGTTCAACTAATTTAAGGATTTTTTCGAATATTACCAAAATATTAAATTTAAATGTAAGAGAAAAAATTGTTGAAGTCAATAGCAAAATTGAAATTTTCAAAAAACTTTTTTATGGGTCTTCAACGGACTTCGCATTTGCACCATCGAATGTAAACAAGCTGAATCATTCCATTTTAAATACATACAAGCATTCTTATGCTCATACATATAGAACTTTTTTTCCCTTCCACCGTCCTTCTGCGAATGATTTTTGCTTATTTCAATCAATCCTACTAAAAAAAAATTTACAAGAATGATACAGTGTGCAAATATCGATTCTCTTCCTTTCAGTTTATGAAAAAATTTTCATGAACTATAAATTATGAATATAAAATTCAGCAAAATAGCTTTCTTAATGTCTAGAAACAAATTGATAACATTTCAATTTTTATTTTACTATAAAAATTATATCAATAATAAGTAAAATAGAACTTGTCTGAAGAAAGATTTGAAATAGTCAAATATTGCACACTGTTCGGCTATTTTTTCTTTGTATCGTCAAGCAGCTTTTGCCTGCGCACAAGCATAAAAAAATTTCCATCCCTTTTTTCTCTGCGCATAAGCAAATGCACAATTCATTCATTAAATGTTCATTTACGCACGTTTCTCGCACTCGCGTTGCGCATTTTTGTTTTCAATCAGCATTCGCTTTGTGATGTGAGACGAAATGGCATAGGGACAAAGTGTATCGTAATAAGGAGGCCAGCATTTTCAAAATGCTAAGAGAGCCGATAGAGTACATTGGCTGCTCTTATATTTATTAATACTCTTTGGTAGCTGTCGCAAAAATTGTTCCTAGCGTGCCGACCCCTGCATTAAAGAGAAATAAGCTTCAATTAATATTCCTTGACAGCTTTGCAAAGCGAAAATGTTCTGCAGAGCACACACGAATACGCTTGACCGAGGTGAACCTTCGATGCATTTTCTACTGGGTATTTTCATTTGTCTTTCTCTCTTTGCGGTGCTCATTCTAATTGTCTGACTTTTATCCAAAACCGCAAATTTCTTCTTACATCGATTGCTCCACCCATTGGTTACATACCCCCGTACATATTTGTATATAAGCACATACACACATACATATGTATGTAGATTACGTTGTTTGTAACACTTTCATACTGCATTCTCAAGTCATTGAACGCTAAGTAGGTCAGAAGCAATTACTACCAGCATAATAGGTATCCTTGCTGCGTTGACAAAACAAAGCAAGTCTGTGACGTCAGACTGGTATACAGTATTCCCAGGATATATGCACCCCGGATAAAAGTATTCTCTGCTTATATTCACGCGTATTTGTGCCATTTGCCTTAAATTTTCATATAAGAAGTCCCGCTTATAAGCACTCCCCGCTTGTAAGCAATATTTTTCGTGCATTTTGCACGGTGCTTATATCCGGGAAACACTGTAGTATCCTATGCATGAATATACTCAATTATTTCAATCTTGAATCATAGCCTTTTGCAGCCCGATGCATTTTCTTCTCGGCTTCTCAATAAACCCAACGAAAATTTCTCTTTTCTCTCACAATTAAAACATGATTTCCCAATTCGGAAATTGTCCAGCAGACGCACGGTGCTTCCCTGGAACGAGTCAAGTGTATGCAACTTAAACTAAGTATCAGACTACCAACATCGGTGTAAATACCAGTAATATAAAAAATCGCATCCACACAAAATTTTTTTTAATAGTTTTCCGTGATTAGAAGGCCAAAGCCCATGAGAAAAGTGCATTCAGATGTTCCGGGAATGAATGCTGTAAACTAGTGTAATTGATTACCGTAACTTGCGTACGGAAAGGCATAAAAGCTTCATACTAACTACGAACTAGAATTAGTGTGCCAATATTGTCCGGAAGCTGGGTATGTCAGCGTAGGGCTTGACCGACTTTAGCTTTCTTACTTGCTTATCTTACCTACATATATACATACATAACATATGTACGTGTAAAGATATTTCTAAACAAATCTAAAAAAATTTGTTTCGGTCTTCCATCTTCCATCTGTCCACTGGTAAGGAGCTAGAGGCGCGGAAAGAATTCGACTAAATTCGTGAGCATACTGTTAGGCGGATATGTAAAACTAAAACACTATTCAGAAATTTTTAAATTTCTTAGATTTTTCTTTTTCTCATGCTGCCTAAAAGTGTGCTCAATAAATTTGATTAAAATAACTTTCCTGGGAGTCAAAAATACAAAATAATTATTTTCAAACCTTAGTTTTGCATTGATTGTGAAACTTTTTTTTTAGCAACCATGGTATCAAATTGAAGAGAAAAACTCAAAGTTTTCGAAAAGAGTCAAAAAAAAGAGGCTCGATCGTATTTCTTTTGAATTAAATCACTTAAAAAGCCAAAATTTCAATATTTTGAGGCTTAGATGGTAGTACCAGAGAAAACGGAGTTGAATTATTTAAAATCGTAGTATGCAGTGTAAACGGATAACCGCCAAGCTTTTCATATCATATGTGATTTTGAATTAACGGCCAGTAAGTGAGGAGCACCAGTGAAAAAACCAAAATATTGTTTTTGGCATGTAACTCCTCAGGGGTGCATTTGCGACCCCCCTGCCATACGATTTTTTGTCCGTCTAGACCCCCCCTATCACCACCTTTTTTTTTGTTCCATTGAGTATGGAACACCCTGTATAAGAAAAACTCGCCTTTAAGAATGAAATTTCTTGGTAAAATCGACTTTCTTATATGGCGAAACTACTGTATGTATACTGTTATTATAGATTCATTTTGAAAATTAATAATGCATGTCAAAACCTAAAGATTTGAAGAACAAATTCAAAAAACTTGCGTCATAAAGGGAAGGAGTTAACAGGGTTATTGCAATTCTCCGCTGGTGCCTCGGAAATTTCTTTTCCCCAGTACTGGATTATCCCAAAATTTATTTTAAGATTGACTCGAATTTTCTAATTTCTGTTTTCGTCCCTACCAGAATTCATTAAATTCATAAAAGAGTGCCGGACTGTAGAAGAAAGTTTCGGAAAAATTTCATTAAAGTTAAATTGATTTTTATATTTACTTTACGACATATTTTTTCGTAAAAGCGAATATTCTAAAGCTATTAACAACAATACTATTATTTTGAGCACAAAATTTAAAAATAATAGAACAGAACATTTATTCAAGATATTTCGGATTCTTTCCGAACAGGTAACATTCCATCCAGTGCGTTTCCTTAGTGGGCTCTGCTTTAAAATTTCTAATTGAGTTTCGCATTCGTTCAGCGTCGCTATCGAACCGATTGGTGGAACACTTTCGGCACTCGGATACAAAAAACCCCGAAAAGTAATTTGCTGCTTCGATGCACGGCCCAATGCGGATGCATTTATCATTATCACTAAGGCGCTCATATGCTATACGTTCCAAATGCACTTGCGCGCCATAAAACGGATATCTGGAAAAATAAAAATAAATTGAAAAAATTGAAGAAAAAAAACGCTTTTCTTTGGCCTTCTAAGCACGATAAAAATATTTTTTTTTAAATTTATAATGGAAGCGTTTTTTTTTACTCAGCGTAAGCAGGGTATATTAGTTTTGAGCGGATCTCGTAACAGACAGAACTAGGGTCCGCAGAAATAGACCAATATATGTATATATTCATTAACATCGAAAATTGAATCGATTTAGACATGTCCGTCTGTCTTTCCATCCGTATGTGCTTCTGTCTGTCTGTGGTCGGAGGATCTCCTTCCAAACCGCTCGATCAGTCACGTCAAAATTTTGACACACAGGTATTTTGGACCCCGAAAACGATCATAGGTGAAAATGGGCGATATCCGCCTACTGCCACGCCTACAAACGAATATTTTTCATAATTTCCGAAGTAAAGGGCATAAAACCTTCAAATCCGATAATAAGATTGCCAAAGAGTATCAACTCCTCTAAGACTTTTCCAAATACACCGAAAGAAAAAAGGTAGTTATATTAACTAAAAAAGCAGATTAAAATAACCGACTTCACCGTTAATTGTTAGCTTATGTGTAGTAGCGGTCAATTCAACAGTGCAAACACAGTCAATAAGGATATAACTACCTGATGGTTGATATAACTGTCTCGCGGTTAAATCAACTGTCACCAGCGACTGGGAAAAAAAAATTAATTTTTGCTTTGACTTTTTTTTTATCTTCTTTTATTAATATTTTTTTTTTTTTTTATTAAATTATTATATTTTTTCTTTATTTATTTGTTTCTATTTAAATCTTTTTCTCTTTCATCTCTTTAAATTTTCTCGCCTCGGCCGAGCCTTGAACCGCTGACCTCCACTTCGCTGAGCGAACGTCTTAACCCATTACGCTAAACGAACGAATTTTATTTGTTGGTCAAAATGCTCACTTGAGCTTATGGTTGCTCAAGTTTTGGGGAACGTGCTTAAGGAATTGTTTCACTCCCAAAATTGTTTGCTTGAAAATGAACCATTAAAAAAAAAATTAAATAAATTAAAACCTTAAAAATTTAGGAGAAAATTTTTGTCTTCCAAAACAACTACACTCTGAACAAAAAAAAAACTGTAATTAAAAAAAAAAATCCAGAAAAATTCCCGCCGCCAGCACGGATAGAACCCCGAAGCTCATGACTGTCGAGTCACAGTTTAAAGCACTGAGCTATCGAAACCTCCGGAGACGGTTGATCAGAATGCGAACTTATACGTCTAAGTGACCGAAAGCGAATTTGAACATAAAAAGTAACTGTTTTTCAACTGTTCATTTGACTGCCTTTTTCAGTGCATTTAACGCGGAATACAGTTTATTTGACCACTCTTACTTTAACTGTTCTAAGTAGTTGATTTAACTGTTGTTATTTCTCTCGGTGTAGGCATCTAAAAATCGATCGCTTTTAACAAAATTTTTTCGAAAAACCAGAATAAAAAAATGATTCCATAAAAAAAATTTCTTCGTGCTTAGAAGGCCAACGCCCCTAAGAAGAGTGCATTCAGATCTACTGGTACAAAATTCTGTAAGCTAGTGTAATAAATCATTTTTTTTTTTTTTGTCCTTCAATCGGTGCTCAATTGTTTTTGCCGCGTCACTCAATTAAATAGAATTTATATTATTTTATTAGTAAAAACCAAATGTATTTTCCAATCACCTTATGTGTTCGGCAAATGTTATGAACTCCACATCCTTCCCATCTGAATTTGTTGCCAGAATCTTCCAATCCAAATCAATCCGATGGCGGATAAGACACTTGGGAGGCCCAATAAAATTTTATTCGCTGCTTCGTGATTACATTTTGATAAAAAAAAAAAAAAAAAAGAATTACCTGACGTGTAATACAATACTGATGGTAGTGGTAGCCAAAATGCTCAGTTACCATTGACTCTTTCAGTCTTTCCGTTAGATTAGCGAACATTTTCGATTCGCGAAAATTCTCTTCGAATCGCACTGGAAGGTAGCAATTCATTGGCTCACAAGGAACACGAACTTCATGTTCGGTGTTAGCTTCAACTTCAACATCGTCCTTATATTCTTCCATGGAGTGCTGAACGATCAGCTGAAAGCCCAAACAAGTGCCCCAAATCGGAAAATATATGCCGCGATCGTTTTGTTGTTTCGCAATCTCATAGATGAACTTCGAGGACTGCACGCAATCGTTCGGAAGGTCGCATTGAGATAGTTTTTGGAAATTGACAGCACCACCAGGTATAAGGACCCTACGTCAAAGAGAGTTCAGTTCAGAAACAATTTATAAGAGATCAGAGCGATCTTCTATGGATTATTATTGCTATGACTTCAATGAAACAAAAATTCCATGAGCTTCGATTTAATCTTATTTTAAATGCGGGAAAACCCGTTAATCGTCGGTTAATAACGCTCGGTTCTCATGTAGCCGTAGAAGATGTATTAGATACATAAATCGATATGGCTTTTAAACAAATACAGTCGACGCCCGTTAATTCAAATCTGCGATAATTCGTTATACATAATAGAGTCCGTCCCTCGCAATTCGAATTAACGAAAGTCGAATGTATATTTACCATGATAGAAAAGTGATAAGAAAAGCATTTAGGTGCTTACCCATTGATTTTGGTTAGGATATTCTCATAGTAAGCCCGTTCGCATCCTATCCTAAAATTATAGGAAATTCAGTTGTTGTTTAAGCGATTGAAATCGAACGAATCCTTTATTGCTGGGTTTGCAGTTCTCTAAATTTTAATATTTATTCTTTTGCCCATCGAATCATTTTGTTTTTGAGATACTTTAATCCATGATACAAGAAAACAAGATAGCGCCACTTGAGAGAGGAAACGTCACAAACTCAAAATCGCGATTCGTTGTTGTTGTTTCCCATGTTAAACCGGCTTTTTACTTTTTTGAATAGCATGGGAAACAACAACAATTTCTCGCTCAGTGACGTAACAAACTCAATTTTCGGCTCTCAAAGAGAGCCTCAAAATAGCGGTACGAAATGGCGCTTGTTTTCTTGTATCATGCTTTAATCGAATTTTCCCATTCATGTCCCTAATTCCGCGGCAGAGCCCTCATAACGAGCTCTTTTAAGAGACTTGAAGAGCGTGTTTCGTTTCTTTTCTTAAGCAGAAAAAATAGTAATCAAGAAATCACTCTTCTTGACTGATGGAAATATAAAAATCAAAATATAAAGGGTTTTTTTTTATTTTCAGAAAGATCTTGAAAAAAAGCTTAAGAAAACCATAAATATGGCTGTGCGAGACTTAAGCGCAAAATCCAATATTGCGAGAGCCCGATGCGAGTGCGCGACGTCACGAAAATGTTTAGCGTGACGCATTTCAATCTCCAATAAGAGTTTTGCGTCACGCAGATGATAGCATAATTTCGCTTCTAGTAATGCAATATTTGAACCGAGTACCAATCTAACGAGTACCGGTTACTCATAAAAATTATACGTTATCACTTGAGTTTAAACTTTAATTCAAAATTTTCAAAAATTTTCAAAATGAACCGAAACTCGCGAAATATTTTAAAAGCTCTTTTTCACGGAACAGTGAACAGTTTTTGTTTTTATTAGTTTAAACGAGTACCCAATAGCGAGTACTCAAAAAATAGCTACATCATTAACCCCTGTCAAATTGCCGCCCCGCAACGAGAAATATTCAATTTTTCAAATTTTTCTCGCTACGAGGTCTCGCAGTGCGATACATTGGAGCTCGAACCATTTGATTGAATGTATTGAAATTTGTGTGCGTCTCGTCTCGTCTCGCGCTCTCGCATCGGGCTCTCGCAATGTTGGAGTTTGGGCTTTACAACTAATTTTTTTATGTGCATTTTTCAACTACATATAACCGTTATTTGCGGTTCCTGGTTTATACGTTATTTTAAGAAATTTCTATAAATTTAACATCGAACCCAAGGCAAAACTGCAGACTTTTCGATTTACAGATGGGTCATACGAATTAAATTCGAGTGATGGTTTAGAAAATTTTCTCTTAGAGTCATAAGATAAAAATAAATGAATTTTGAAATCCTGTTATCTGTTTTGCCATTTATAATGAGATGGCGCCCAATCGACTCATCAGCCTTGCGCAGAGCTGGTATTCTCATATATATGTACATACATACATATAATAAATATCTTAGCGAACGGAGTTTTCTTACCAAATGGGAATAGCTTCAGCACCAGCTGCTTCGATGAATTTAATATACGATGACGGTATATAGCTTCGGACAGCATCATGTGAAAACATTTCCAGCAGTTTTTTGGCCACATCAATGCAGAGAACGCCAATTTGCGGATGCCTTAAATTTTCATTTTCTCTCTCCGGATGTGCCATTGCAGCTACTACTGAGCACCGGCCTGAGAGGCCTTCTTTACGCGCTGCGTTCAAGCAACAACTGAGAACGCCTTCCGTCGTGTGCTGCCCACTTTCTGTGTAAACATTTATGTACATATACCCCACTTCGCTTTGTGGGTGCATACATTTTTAGTTATCTCAATTTTGCTAAAAACGCTTTATCACACTTGGCAATTATACAAACATTTAATTTCATTTAATTACCGCTATAATCCCAATTCTTTATAATGGACTGATTAAAAAAACTGACACAAATAAAATTAATTTTTATGAAAACTGAATAAAATTTTATTGTATTCTTACCCTAAGTAAGCTATTAAATATTGAAAATTAGACGAAAATTTTCATCATTTATTCGCAAGGTGTATTTAAAAAGGTGTATGCAATAGATATTCATGCTTCTTCTTATTCATTTTTGACAAATAAAGTTTTTCGAAACTTTAGTGTTTGCTTCGATTTTGCATTGACGTTTATTTTTAATTCTGAAACTCGAATTTCAAAAAAAAAAAACCCCTTCTCAAAATTTGTTTGTTTACATTTTTCAAATATTTCTTCACTTAGGGCCCATATACACTTTTGACGTTTGGCATCAAAAAAATTTGACTTCAAAATTTCAAATGTTTTTTTCGATTCAAAAAACGATTTTGATGTCAAAAATTCTTACGTTTATACTTTTTGAAGATTGTTTTGACATCGATTTTGACAAAATTGTCAACTGTGTAAATGGGCCCTTAATAAGGTGATAGCTAGAGCTCGGATTTTGAATATTTTTGCATTTAACTGTGCTTTTTGAATATTTTATTCACTGAAGTAGGCTTTTTTTTTTTTGTTAATTTGACAATTCAACATTTTAATTGGCATACTAAATCGAACGAATTTGGAATTTTTGACTGTGCATTTTTTTAATATTTGGAATTTTTTGCATTTTTTAAAAAATTTTTTTTTGAATTTTTTTTTTAATATTTTTTCAATATTTTGAATTTTTTGCATTTTTTTTTGAATTTTTTTAAAATATTTTTTAAATATTTTTTTGAATTTTTATTTTCATTTTTTTACATATTCAAATTCCGAGGCATAGTGATAGCAGTTCTACAACAAGTTCAACTCGACAAAAACAACAGGGAGGTTTTTGTTGTGCCGAGTCCGTCCAAATGTCAAATATGTTGTTGTAAATACAGAAATTTCAATATCAACTAATGAATACAAAAACAAATTTTGAAAAAAAAAAAAAATATATGTGACATTAAAATCGGAGTTTAAAAAATAAAATCAAATAAAAGTTTTTAAAAACGGAAAATAATAAAATAAGAAGAAGACTTATTTGGTAGCAGTAGCACCTTATTAAATACACCTTGGTCGTTTGCCATTAAATTTCATCGAAAATTTTAATGTTAATTAACAGTGTAGGCTAACATATCGCACGCATTCAACTAAAGTGGCACAACTCAAAATTCGTGATTTTCCAATTATGCTATGAATGTTGTTCCTAACTCACCGGTCTACCTGTAGGAAAAATTCCATTCCCTTTTGTTTATTAAAAAAAGGCCGAAAAAAAGCCGTAATGCCTTTCTTCTTGCTTTGGTTGACACTGCGAAGCATTTTGTTTTTCGCGTTTTCTGAAAAATGGCAAATTTTGAGTTGTGTCTGTTTAGTTGACTGAGTGCGATATGTAGTATGTCATGTTAACAAAATTTTTTGCCGAAAATTGCGCACGACTAAAAAAAAAAAATTTTTTTTTGAGTTTTTGAACAAGAAATTCGACATCATTTTGAATCTGTTTAAAAAAAAAAAATACAATACAAGGTGTATTTATCTAGGTGGTGGCAATAGGAACAATAATTTTTTTAATTTATCCGAATAAAGTCCATCTAGAGACTGAGCCAAGGGTTATAGATTAATGGGGATCCTGCTTAAGAAGGCCTAAAAATTGTGTTTTTCGAAAGATGTCCTGAAAATGGACAGGAAAAAAAAGACACCAAGACTATTGATCATTTCTGGGTTAATTTATTGAACATTTGAACATTTCAAAAAAAAGAAAAAAAATTTTTCTTGCGGGGAAAAATATTCAAATGCACCCTATTCTTATGCACATTTCTACGACACGTTGCAGTAGCACATAGTCTACAATCTCCAATGGTAATTATTGTTGATTCGAAAAATAATAAATTATTATAAGGGGTATTCACAAGCAAGGCACTGGGACAAATCACCCGGTTTTCACAAATTCATTCAAAAATAACTATCAGGGGTGTCACAGAATCCGATAGCTGTCGGAATCGGAATTAAAACCGTTCGATTTTTCATACAGGATTTACAAATTTTGTCGTTTTTGGTTATGAATCGGAATCATTATTGCTTCTTAGTTGCACAGAACCCTATTTTATCTGTCTATCTGTCTATGAGATATATATGAAAATTCAGTCGACTAAAATTTCAAATCCGACAGCTATCGGATTCTATGACAACCCTGTATATTTTCAACTAATCCGTGCAGACCGAGTGCTTTTCCCCAGTGCGTCGACATTTTGCGACAGAGTTGCACCTTCCTTGTGAATACCCCTATTAAAAGATACTTTTTGTGTACGTTAAGCTCAAAAACCGAATAGTAGTGGTATTCAAGCACAGTGCAAACGCAGTGTGCAATATTTGCACTTGTCAAATTGCGTACAAAAAAAGCAGTGCAAATATTGCACACTGCGATTTGCACTGTTGCTTGAATACCACTAGTATTTCTACAAGGGGAGAAAAATATATACTTACATTCAAAATGTCGAACAAAACAAAATATAATTTTGATTGAAAGAAAATTTTGCTTCGTGGATCCTTTAAGTTCATATAGAAGATTATGGAAAACTGAAGCAAACAAGCCTATGGTTTCCATTGAAAGTCTAGTGTGCAAACACGAAATCTTAAAGTAATAAAACGGAATGTGTGTCTTCAAACTGCATGAAATCTCACCTTAATTTTCACAATGCGTACGCATGCACAAACATAATTTTCTGTCAATATGGCTGCATACTTAAGCAGAAAAAAAATACAGAAAATGTAAATAATTTTCTGATGATTTTTCGCTTGCATAACCTTCAATCAGTTGTTTTTCTCGAAACGCAAAGATTTATATATATGGATTTATTTTTAGGGTTAGATAAGTCTAGAAAACTATAGCAAAGAGTGTCTACAACAACAAGAGGCACAGTTTCACTCAGCGCTCTGTTCCCACTCCCAATCATCGCATTTAGCGACCAGCGCGAAAGAACACGAAATATTATGGAAAATAGAACACGAACCGAACAAAACATTAGAAGGGAAGATGACACCGCACAGTGGTTGCTGCCATAGAAAGTAGCGCATATATTCACGCTCCGTGATTGTTGTTTTTATTTTGGATTAAAACGAACGGCATTTTTTGAGAATTGAATCAGATATGAGAGCACGTGTTACATTTGTTAGTTCAATCCATGATACGAAGAAAACAAGATAGCGCCACTTCAGTACCGCTATTTTGTGGCTCTCTCTGAGAGCCGAAAATTGAGTTTGTGACGTCACTGAGCGAGAAATTGTTGTTGTATCCCGTGCTATTCAAAAAAGTAAAAAGCCAGTTTAACATGGGAAACAACAACAACGAATCGCGATTTTGAGTTTGTGACGTTTCCTCTCTCAAGTGGCGCTATCTTGTTTTCTTGCATCATGGTTCAATCTAAGCAATTCCAAAGCGAAGCAAGTTTTGAGAGAGAAAAAAACGCAGTCCGAAGTGTCAAAATTTAATAAAATAAAATGGATTTTGAACATAAAGGTATTATTTATGTATTCTTACGTAAGAAAATATTATTAGCTTATAGAGAACTATTTTTAAAAAAAAAATTGTTTATTTTCGTGTCCGGTTTGCAGTTATTTTAGAAGTTTAATTAGGGTTTTAAATGTTTTCCCCCCGATTCCCCTCTTATTTTTTATTTCCTAGTATTAATACATATTTAAAGTTTATAAAAATTGTACAGATAGCTGCTTTTATCTGCTATTCTTTGAGTTGTCTTCCACAAAACGAACGCATCCTCGCCGCAGTTTTTACATTGAACGGATATTATTTATTAACAAACAAATGCAGTATGACACAGGGGCATGTGCAGAGAAAGAGTGCTCTGGTAGCGCTATTTTCTAGAGTGGTAGATTCAGCAATTCGCATTGAAACAAAAGGGGGCGTGGCAGTCCCATTATGGTTGATTTTTTTTTTCTTTGGGAGAACATATCTAAGACGTGCACCAAGTTTCAACACTCTAGGTCAAAAAATAAAATTTTTGGAAAGTGTCGTTATATGGGAGGTGGGCGTGGCAGTGATTGAATTTCAAAAAAATTTTTTCAGAATGTCTTAATTTGAGTCCCAAAATTGCTCCTTCCAAATTTCAATGTTCTGCGACTTCTCCTTCTATTTTTGGCCGCACGATATATGGAGCCCAGACCACTGTGCACCGAAGGCACGCATGGCGCATACCAGAAGGTGTAGAACAATAATTTCCTTATGACGCCTTATTATGATGCAGCTTAAATCTAAGGCCCAATGTACAATAGTCCAAGAGTCGCGCGTACAACACTTTCTGTCTCGCTCTCCCTCTATTTCTCGCACGCACGCACTACGCTCGGACTATTGTAGCCTTAAACATCCTTCTAAAAAATTTCCTTGATCGGTCCATTTTTAAGGGTAGCTCCAGTACTAGGGTCTGTCACAAAAATCCCAAAACTGCCTTAAAATCGGACTTTTTCGAAATATTTTAATAAAATTTAAAATTTGAGCGTATATTTAAGCCTTCGCTTATAGTTCAACAAAAATTGGAAAAGTGGGCGTGGCAAAGGGGCAGTTTTCATAAAAAAATCTATCAAAAATCGGTATATGGGGCCCCTAATGGCCTTAAACACCTCTTGATATTAAAAATTATTTGAACATGTGTGTCTGTGTCGGGTATTCTATTGTCAGGCTGGCCTGACTATAACACCCTTACTTGTTTTAGATGACGACTCCATAACAGAGTTTGCAAATTCGCACACCGGAAAATGGATTCATTTTTTATATATATATTTTTTTTTATTTTGTGATATATGTACGTGAAGATAACTCTGGAACGACGATATGTTAATCAATAAAATTCAGAGGAAATTGTTGTAGTATAGTGTGCACAGCGCTCAAACTGTGTCGAGCGCACAAATGTCACTAAATTACAACGTAGGGTACCAAGCGCTCAGACAGTGTCGAGCGTATAATAGTCCCTGTATTTCCTTTATCAAATAAAAGACACCAAAAAATAGATTTTAATCCTTTATTTAATAAAATGAATCCTATACTTTCAAATACAAATATCCCTATTGCTTCACTATTAACTTCTCCGTCGTGGCCCTTTGGTGAGTACGCTCGCAGAAGTCCCGTTCCAGTCATCGAAGCTCCGTTTATATAGATCAATATTGCTGATCTTGCAATATCGAATATTCCCAATATCCGCGATCGTCGTCGATTCTTCCTGAACATCTTGCATAAGCTTAACCGCGACCTTCCCCCGCAATTGCACCAGCTATTCCGATGTTCTTAGTTCTTCTTTTGTAGTTGTTGTTGCTTTTACGTAAAAGCTCGTGACGTGTGTTGTTGTTGGTATTGCCAGCGATCGGATTGCAGTTGTGCATTCGCTGCGCCAGCGCTGATGTTTGTTATTTGGGCATATACGTGCCGGTGTTGTTGTTGTTGCAAGCGGCCGAACTGCATGTTTGCATTTGTCAGCAATTTACGCTGGACAGTGCTTTTGAGTATCATGGAATCACCTTGAAGTAGAGATTCCTAAATGTAGGTCACTGCCTTTTGCTTTTAGCTTTCTTTCCTTATGCTTCATTCGCACTTTGTTGTTTTGAGTTAGTTTGCGAGCGTGTAGAAAGAGGAGGAAAATATGTTTGTGAGTCTGAGAGAGTTCGCGACTCACAACATCCCTCCCCCCTTTGAAAAGTGGAGATCTGTTGATGTACGGATAGCCATCATGTGAATTTTTATGTTGCAAAATTTTGTTAGTAAGGCGGCTGCTGTAGTTGTTTAATTTAACGGCTGCTGCTGCGGCTGGTACGCTACACGTTAATTGATGTAAGGCCTTTATAGTGTTAATTTTCAGGACCGTTTGCCCGAGTTGTTGTATTGTCGGCTGCTGGCTATGATTGCTGTATTATGTGTCGACTGACTTCAATGCCGTTATATTGTAGGTGCATGTTACATTGTACGTTAAGGCTGCTATATTACCAATGAATATATAAACGGCTGTTGTTTTAATGTCTGCTACTGCTGGTACGCTGCTCGTTGAATGATGCGAAGGCTGCTATGGTTGTACCTATTAATGGCTGCTGTTGCGGCTGGTGTACTGCTAAGGCTGTTATATTGCAGCCCCTCCCCTTTTTTTTTTTTTTGAGAAAAAGTTGTTATCGAAGATGCTGGTGACGTACTCGAGCCCGTTGAATTATATCTATTGTATTTCTACACATTTGTCTTATCTTATATTTTCTTATTTTTCAAAAATTCTTTTATATACATTTAATTAAAAGCTTCGATTCTGTACATTCTTCATCACATAAAACATATCTAACGTTCCGGTACACATTTAAAATAAAAAGGAATTTTTTTTTTTTTTTTTTTCATTTTTTCTCTTTACCATTTAATTTCATATTTTCTTTAAAATAATATTTTTTTTTTCTTCTCTCTCTTATTTGTCTTAAATTGTACTTTCACTTTAAGAGTTTGAAAAAACCATTAATTTAAAAAGTTTTTGTTACCTTTATTTTGAGGTTTTTGCCTGCGAATATAAATTTCTTCTTCTACCGTTTTTTTTTTTTTTTGTACTTAATAATAAGTATATTGTTCTTCATTTAACATATATAATTTGATTTTCTATTTCTTAATATTTTTTTGTTTTAATATTCCCTTATATTTGGTGAATGGGTTTAAAATACTTGTATATTTATATACTTTTTTCTTTTTCATTTGAATATATATGTATATAATTTTTATTCGAATATATAAGTATATAAAGATTTTTCTTCCATTCTTTTTATTTTAAAATTTTTAACATGGTTCGATTTTTTATTGAATGATGTTTTAATTAATAGTGATAAAACTGATTTTAGGTTTAAATGAGTGGGTTTTTTTTGTTCATATAGGTTATAATTTTTTGTTTAATTAAATTTTTTTTTTGTATAAGTATATATTTTTTATATGAATTCATTTCATCTTCTTCCGAATTTTTAATTTTTACGATTTCTTTTTTTTCTTCTCTTCTTTTTCAAATAAGTAGTAAATGATTTTATCTAACTGCAAAAATACCTATATTTGCAAGGTATTGCCTTGAATTGAACGTCTTCTGAGTATATACAAATATTTTATAAATATCTGTATATGGTTGTTTATACTCACCACTGTAATTGGCTTTGCTTACTCTACCGGCTCGGTATCGCTTTGTTTTTTGTTCCGACTTCTTGGTTAACCTAAAAAATAATTAAAATACAGATTATGTACCCTGAGTCCCTCCTGGATGCTTTCAAAGGCATGGTGCTCTTTACCAAACTTTAAAACTCGTATGTTTAATATTTTAAAAACAATTTTTGTTTTCTCTATTCCGAGAATTTTGTAAACCATTTCTTTTTCGTCGCCATTCCTTATATAGATATCGCAATAAGCGATATTAAAAAGAAATTTATTTTGTGACAATAATGATAAAAACAGTCAGCTCTCGTTTTAATCGAGATAAACAGATGTTTTTGGAAAAATGTTTTTAATTTTCAATCAGACTACGGCACATAATAGTTATGGGCGAATATTTTTCCCAGAGATTTTGAATTCATTAATTGTTTTATCTTAAATTCCAGGACTTTACATTTGGCCTTTGAAAAAGTCTTACTGCCCGCTTTTACTGTATTGAAGAAAATTGTTACCGCGTTTTGCATTGCCTTTGGACTTTTGAAATAAGACGTCAAATTTCTAAAATCTGCTGCTTCATTAAATATTGCTATTTCAACTGATTCCTTCTCATGGGGATTTTTATGTCTATCTGGTGGGTTTTCTTTCATAATATCTTCACCTACTTCTTTATTACCATTAGTACCATCTCTTCTAGTACCAAAAGAATTATCCTCGACCTCCTTGTCGAATTCAACTTCTTTATTACTATTTTTACCACAAAAACTATTATCGACCTCCTCGTCGAACTCGTAGTCCATTTCATTAAACTTTTTATTAACAATATCCCCACCGCTAGATAGTCCCTTCTTATCCTCAATTTCTTCTTTCTGAATTTTCATATCGTTCAACACTAATTTGAAGCAAATCGGTGCCACTTTCGCTTCCCTCGCTTTGATCGTAACTGCCTCTGCAATACAAATCTTATCGATGCTGGGGACGACGAGTTGAAGTGACTCGTTTTTATTCATCAAATTTTCAATTCTTTGGCCTTCTTTAGCTGGTTCGTTTTTATTATCTACCTGGCAAAGAGATATGATACTTTCTTTATCTTGTCCCTTTTCTTCAATTTCATATAAATTTTCTTTTTGGATAATTACATCGCCAAAGTTTACGTTTGGTTTCATCATTTTTCTTTTACATAATAATTCTTTTCCACTGTCTATGTTTTTTAGCTTAAAGCTTTTAGAATCTTCTTCTACCTCTTCTAAGAGTATTTTTGAAAATTCTAGCTCCTCTAATTTATATTCTTCCTTGTTATCTACGTATTCTACTTTCTCTTTATTTGAGGAGACTAGATTAGGCCTATAAATTTTGACATTTAATATGGCGTTCCGGTCTATTGGCCTTGACCGGGCCGCTGGGAGTTTCCCTGACAATTATTTATCGTTTTTTGCTCTCTACAAAATTTGGATATATGTCCAAACTGTGAGCAATTGAAACATTGAATATTTGCGATATTCGAAGGTTGGTTTCTTTCATTTCCTCCCGCGTTAAAATTTTCTGCTCTAATTCTACTAAAATTTCTCCCTCTGTGTTGATTCTGGACTCGCCCAAGTGAATCATTATTTTTTTGTTGAGTGTTCTGCCTTTGTCTGCAAAAGGGGTTGCTCGAATGACCATTTAACTGACAAATATTGCAAAATAACGATTTCATTTTATTAAAACAATTCACCTCTAAATGACCTATTTTTCCACAATATGTGCATATTTGCGGATTTAAACTCATAGCCGTAACATTTTTATAGTTACATTGTTCACTATATTGGTGTCCATATTGAGCACAACTGGTGCAAAAAGGCGTATTTTTTCTTTGTGCACAGATATCCCAATTATGGCCCTCTAAATTGCAAAAAGAACACTTAATCATTTGTGTTCCTACTGGGGGTGTTTTGTTTATGGAATAGATGTTTCGACTGTTTTCTGCATGGAGGTCTTCTGACTCTTCTGCTAATTTTATCAAGTCTGAAATTTGTTTATCCTTTGAACCTTCTAGTCTATTCTGCATATACGGATCTTTTACCCCAAAAATGAATTTGTTGGTTGCCAGTTTCCTATATTCGGCTAATGAAGATAATGCTTCTATGTCATTCCAGGATTTTTTAATTAAAACTTCTGCTTCATTTAATAAGAATTCTATTCTACCACCGAATGCTGATGCTCTCTCGTCCTCCTGTTGCTCTGCGCTATCTATTTCTGACCTAATAGTTTCCAGGCTTCGCTTTTTTAAAAATTCTCTTTTTATTAAATCGCAAAGTTCATCTAAGTTACTAATTGATCTCTGGCTTACTTTCATGTAGGCCATGCCTGTTAATCTGTTTTTTATGCATTTTATAACGTCTATTATGTTAAAGCTGCCCACAACGCTTTTAAGTAACTCGATACCAGTGATAAATTTATCTACTTCTAAGCTCAACTCTGGATTGTTTGACCCCGAAAAGTATGGCACAAGTCTGTTGACCTTTTGCATCAATTCATCTACTTGCATATTAGTGGTCATGTTTGTTGTTGGTTGAGCAGTGCTCAAATTTTCAATACTATCGATTGTTGTGTTATTTGTTTGGATCGTTGGAATAATCTGTTGAGTCGTTGTTGTTGTCTTTGGAGAGGGTGGAAATACAAATTGGGTTGAAGTCTGTGCAGTGGGTGTCAAGGCAATTTGAACGTTTTGGTTTGCCAGTCTGGCTTTCCGTGCAGGATTTGGAGTTGAAACCGGAGAGGGGACACAGACTGTTTTCAATGTGTTTTTTAATTTTCTTAATTCCTGTTTTAAAAATGCAGTTTCTTCTTCACTTTCTTTAAGTTTTTTCTTGCTGTGTTGAATGGTGTCCGCAACCGTAGGACCGACTTCTTTATTTAAGGTATCTCTTAAATTCTGATTTTCTTTTTCTGCTTCTTCTATTAAACTATTTTGATTTTCTATTTGATCTTTAAACGATTTGCAACTGTTTTTCAGGGCTTTTATGGTAAGTTCTAGCTCTTCAATTTTTTCGCTCGTGGATTGTTCCGATGCACTTACTGTATCTTTAACTTTGTTGATCAAAAAGGCTGCTTCGCTAATTTTCGAAAATTGCCCTAGTACGGTTTGGTCCTTAATTAAGTTTAAAATTTCTTTGCTTAAATTTGCTTGGTGAACTAACTCCCTTGCTTCGCGTAAAATGGTGTCTGAATCGTCCTCAAATACCTTCAATCTATCCTTAAGTATATCTATTTCTTTTTCCATGTGTACTTTGCAAAATAGGACTCAAGATGATAAAATAGTGTTTTTTGTACTCACCTGTATCATGTTTGTTGATCTATATTTTATTCTTCGTTGCACAGCTACCGTTGCAAATTTATTTAAAAATACTTATTTTCACTTTTTATAGGGATATTTACCTTGAAAGTATTGGTATTCAAAAATAAAAATATTCTACAAGCGTTTTACCATACAATCTTGCTTACGAATTTTTATTCGGCTTGTCTTGGTAATAACTAGTTACTGTTTAAGACTGTCACAGCCCCAATTCAAGGCGAATTTTCGTAGCCGATCATGTATGTACACTTTTGATATAAAATTTTAATATTCTTTCAAGCTTTTTGCTCAGTTATATTGGCAAGCAAACCTTGTCGATATAAACTTTGCTTAAAAATTATAGTCGCTAATGCAGTTCAATTTGACGAGCTTTTCTGCAAGTTTGGTAATAACTAGTTACTGTTTAAGACTGTCACAGCCCCAATTTAGCTGAATAGCGTCATAAATTAAACCGCACAACGATCAATAATTAAAAAAAAACTTTTAGAGAACTGATTTCGATCCAACTGAAAGTCAGTCGAATACCGGCTGCGCCATAAATGTTGTAGTATAGTGTGCACAGCGCTCAAACTGTGTCGAGCGCACAAATGTCACTAAATTACAACGTAGGGTACCAAGCGCTCAGACAGTGTCGAGCGTATAATAGTCCCTGTATTTCCTTTATCAAATAAAAGACACCAAAAAATAGATTTTAATCCTTTATTTAATAAAATGAATCCTATACTTTCAAATACAAATATCCCTATTGCTTCACTATTAACTTCTCCGTCGTGGCCCTTTGGTGAGTACGCTCGCAGAAGTCCCGTTCCAGTCATCGAAGCTCCGTTTATATAGATCAATATTGCTGATCTTGCAATATCGAATATTCCCAATATCCGCGATCGTCGTCGATTCTTCCTGAACATCTTGCATAAGCTTAACCGCGACCTTCCCCCGCAATTGCACCAGCTATTCCGATGTTCTTAGTTCTTCTTTTGTAGTTGTTGTTGCTTTTACGTAAAAGCTCGTGACGTGTGTTGTTGTTGGTATTGCCAGCGATCGGATTGCAGTTGTGCATTCGCTGCGCCAGCGCTGATGTTTGTTATTTGGGCATATACGTGCCGGTGTTGTTGTTGTTGCAAGCGGCCGAACTGCATGTTTGCATTTGTCAGCAATTTACGCTGGACAGTGCTTTTGAGTATCATGGAATCACCTTGAAGTAGAGATTCCTAAATGTAGGTCACTGCCTTTTGCTTTTAGCTTTCTTTCCTTATGCTTCATTCGCACTTTGTTGTTTTGAGTTAGTTTGCGAGCGTGTAGAAAGAGGAGGAAAATATGTTTGTGAGTCTGAGAGAGTTCGCGACTCACAACAAAATTTTAAATTTTTTTTTTACATTTTTAAGTTTATTAATGCCAGAACAACTCATAGGAAACATTGTATATAAAACTTTTTTGTATACACTTCTTTTGAAAGCAAACAGTTGGGTAGTCAAGATGGTTACTGACCAAATTTTGAAAGTTTTTTTGGACTAATTTTGTCCCAATCGAAACCAAATCTTATATTTACTAATCATTCGCATGGCCATCCAAATAGAACTTCTCCGCACTTGCTCACGTCGCATCCAAACGTCTGTTTGCGATGCTAGCCATGTCACGTAACACCCCAACCAAACCAAATTAGGTTTGGACGTAAAATAAAAATGATTTTTGATACGAAGGAAGCACATACCGAATAAAAAAACTTTTAACAGTTCCAGCATGTAGCCAAATGAGCCGCTTAAGCAAGCGAACATTTGGTCGGTAATCATATTTTGTACCCAGTGCTTAACATATACGAAAATTCTAAAATCGTTGCACAGCAACTAGTGCACCAAAAGTCCAATATAACGAACCCAGATGATTAATAAGTTTGCTAGATTTACTGCGATCGCCAAAGAGATACTGTTGTTCGAAGGCCGAGCCAATCTTTCCCGTATACTCAGGTTTAAAGTTATAGATAAGTGTTTCCGCCTCCTCGGTCCTATTTCTAAAGTACTGAAAATTTTTACGTGACTCATTCACGATAAAATCGGCAAAATACTGTGATGTTTTCGTGGACCTGTGCGTGTGGGTTATATTGCGGTTCCGTATAAATTCGTAAAGATTTTTCTCCGGATGATATTGCACACCATAGAAGGGATACCTACATATAAAGGAATAAAGTTTAAGGAAAAACATACTTGTAGTTTTCTTTCAAAATGCATACTTTATATGTTCAACTGTGGAAATATATTCCAAACCATTCCAATCTTTATTCAAGCTCAAGACTTTCCAAGTTCCATTTAAGTGATATAAATTCAAGCTCTGAAATAGCCAAAAGTATAATTACGAACCTGAGAATGAGCCTTGAATGCCATCGTTTACAATGAGTGCTCAGGGGAACACACACTTATTCGATTTCTTGTTTTAAATTACCTTCTCCGTTATACAGTACATGTGAAAGTTAATAGTGACAGGATAATGTTCGAAGTTATCGATCACGTCATCGCTAGCGTTTCCAAATAGTCGACTTTTTCGGAAATCTATGGGAGAAAAACGATGCAATTTTAGATACTTATTTAAAGTCAAAATAAAAAAACAATCTATAAATCGATTTTGAAAATTTGAAAGTTTGGTTCTCAAACCACCAAAATAGAGACAAAACAAGTAAGGGTGTTATAGTCAGGCGAGCCTGACAATAGAATACCCGACACAGACACACATCTTCAAATAATTTTTAATATCAAGAGGTTTTTAAGGCCACAAGGGGCCCCATATACCGACTTTTGTTTAATTTCTTTATGAAAACCGCCCCTTTGCCACGCCCACTTTTCCAATTTTTCGGAATTCTAATGGGAGGCTTAAATATACGCGCAAATTCTAAGTTTCATAGAATTATTTGGAAAAAGTCAGCTTTTGGGGGCAGTTTTGAGATTTTTATGACAGACCCTAGTACTGGAGGTACCCTTAAAAATGGACCGATCAAGGAAATTTTTGGGGAGGATGTTTATGGCTACAAAGGAAGTATAAGTGCCAATTTTCAAGTCCCATAGGCGTTTCGGGAGTAGGAGACAATTTTCGAAAAACGCCCTTCTGCCACGCCCATTTTTCTAATTTTTGTAAATCACATTAATTGGCCTAAAATATGTTCAAATGCCAAATTTCATCAAAATATCTTGAAAAACATCGGTTTTAGAGCAGTTTTTGTGACTTTCATAACAGACCCTAGTACTGGAGGTACCCCTAAAAATGGTCCGATCGGGTCCATTCTCGAACTTGTTCTTACTCATGTCCCCGTGAGCACGCATACCAAATTTCGTCAAGATAGCTCAACTCCTTCGATAAGATAACTGTATAACAAACAGACAGACAGACAGACGGACATGGCTAAATCGAATCTCCTAGTGACGCTCGAATAAATACCTTTTTTGAAATTCAGCGGTAACGCCTGTGATGACGATTCGCAATAAATGCGAGGATCACTTCCATTCGCAGATAAATACATTAGAAGCTCAAAGCCTAGACACGTACCCCAGATGGGCATATAAATGTCACGTTCATTCATATCAATTGCAATCTCGTAGATATGTTTCCCAGCCTCCGCGTAGCCATGGCTTTGATTGAAAAATGTGGCGCCACCTGGAAACAGCACACTGTACTAACAAAACATTTGAGACTAAATCTTTTTGGAATCCTCTTTAAAACAGGCTTCGTCTTACCCATTTATTTTCGTCATGATGTCTTCATAGTACTCGCGTGGCTTTCCAATCCTAAAATACAAAAAAAAAATATCATATGTATCAGACGAAATTTCAATTATTTAAATATATTTTTAGTTTAAGCTTTTAAGTGGCTGATAGACGATATCAAACTAGCTTCAATATTTTAAATTTTATCCGTGAAAAATATTTAAAGAGGTTCGACAGCGTCTATACTCTGTCTTCAATATTCAATTTTAAATCGGTCTTCATACAGTTTCAGTGCAGTACGGGAACAGAAGACCTCTTATTAGGTCTATTGATGCATTTGTAGCTGCAGTCTTCTTTTCTTCCCACCTAATGTTGTGGCCCAAAGCAGACGATTTCGATTTTCTTCAATCTCCTCACACATAACGTGTTCGTGTAATTAAAACACCTACACAACCAAAAATATTGAAGCTAGTTTGATATATCTAGCTTATCATCCACTTTAAGATACACTTCATGAATGTGTCAAAATGTTGAATCTTAAAATTTTTTATCATTATCAAGTCGAATCTCAAGTGTAAAGACTTGTATGCAAGTATTGGATTCGTGGATAAATTTTCTACGTTCGCTTGCAACCCTTGTAGTAAGCAGTTGGGCAATTATCTAAAAATAACTAGTACTTTTGCCAGAACTAGAAGAACCAGTGCAATTTTTGGGTAAGCTTCCACCTTAGGTATACCAGTTTATTGGAATTATCATATGCGTTCATTAAAGTTGAACAAATCAATTGATAGTGACTGAACATAATTGCTTTTTCCCCCGTGATTTACTCAAAGGAAAAGAAGAAAAAAAATCAACGATTCTGGTACCTTTTTCCCGTAAAAAAGCCCTAGTATTTAACTGGTGCAAATTTACTCAATTGGATCGAAAAGTACTAGAATAGTTTTGGTCCATACTGTACTAGTGCTTCTGTACAGATGTTACACTGATTTTCTACAGATTTTTATATGGTCAGGGGTATAGAAAAGAACTAGTACTGGTGGCTTTTGCACTAGTAAAGTACTAGTACGGCACTAGTTCAAATTCCTACAGGGAAGTTACACTGCACTCACACATGTATGAGGTTTTCAATATGCAACTAAGCTTCTCGAAAATTCAAACCAGCACCGACAACTTTATTCATAGAAAATCCTTAACAGGATTTGATATATAATAGTGGGATTCATTCAACTTTGTAAAAACAATGGGAAAATTTGTCGCCTTTTGAGATTTTGAAAAAATTCCCGTTTTGTAAAATTTCTAAACCTGAATGGATCCCATCATATACATATATATAATCCGGTTTGTCTGATTGACATTCAGCACGAAATGTTCGATATTACTACAGTGCACTACGGATAAATGCAACACGAATAAATGCAAAAACCTCATAAGTGCAAGGTGCTTTGAAGCCTTTTTTATGCGTTCTCATCAAAATATGCACGGATTTATGCAAAGAATGCATAAGTGCACAAGAATTGGAGCAAAAAACGTGTTGCATTTATCCGTACTCTACTGTATCTAAAATATCTCCGCACTCACCATATTGGTACGACACGCCCACCGGCTCCTTCCACGAATTTCACGTACGAGGCAGCGATGTAGCTTTCAAAATCCCGATCCGGAAATTTCCGTCGAATCAAACGTGAGACTTCTTGCGTTAAAATTCCCAGAATGGGCCTAGTGTTTTCGGTTTCCCTTTCAATTGAACCTTTGGGCCATTATCCTTGTTCGTTTGTAAGAAATGAACTGACCCCCGCATGCGCGCCGTTGCGTGATTCAGCTCCAGAGTGGTGAGCAGTAGCAAAACGATGGCAAATTTCAGCCATGATGATGACAACGATCGTATTGACAGCAGCATTGTTGTTGATGTGAAATGATAATGTAAAGTACACATTTTTGCGATTCAATATTAAGAATAAATCGGTCTACTTGCTTGTGCTTTGAAATGTGAACACAAATTACTTATAAATGACCGTATCGCCATGCTCTTAAGTGCTGCGTCGCAAATAATCGAATGTAATCAGCATTGCAGATCTTCATTAATAATTACTTTTGCCGATCTCTCCCTTGTGTTTGATTTTCTTTAAGTGTCTTTGCTCTTTACTGTTTCCAGCTTGAATTTGGTAAACTCGATTTGGCATAAATAATATAGTTAATGGCCGTTTCGGAGATTTTGCCAAATTTTGGGCTTCCAAATTCGCAATCCGCCACTAGTTGAGGAAATATCGCGATTTAAAATGTTTATTATATGTAATGTGGTTTGTATGGAAACACAATGTAAACATTGCGAAAACAGACCGACAGCTCGTATTGTTAGCGTTGCCAGACTTAACGCTTTAATTAATTCAACATTCAAGGCTCAGTTAAGGTAGAAACACTCACGCACTGCGGCGCACTGCGTGGCATGGCATGGCATAGAGAAAATTTATAGTAAACAGTGACGCAAAGCAAAATAATATGGAAATGAACTGAGCACTCGACTTATGGCGCAGTGTTCGGACTACGGAAATCCCATTTCGTAGTAGAAGACCGAAAAAATGGGAGTAGAAATGAATTTTTGGGTACTAAATTGGAATTTCTCATTTTCGCACCAAAAAAAAAAAAAAAAAAGGTCAACAATTTATTTGAAGTTTATAACTTACATTTACATATTACTTATATTTTTTTTATCTCCATCAGTAAAGATTTAGATACAGAGACATCTGTATGGAAAACAACAATTTGTTTGCGAACGAGGGAACACAAAAAACTCGTTCTCATTACGTCTAAATCGTGACATAGACAAAATTATTTTGAGTTTGGTGAAGTGAAAAAATCGGAGTAGATTTCAGGTATAGGGTAGTGGCGAGTAGATTTCAAAAATTTTTTTAAAACGGAGTAGATCTACTCCGATCGGAGTATAGTCCGAACCCTGTTATGGCGTGGTTCAACACAGTTGAACTTTTTCACCAAATCATGCATAACGCGCCGAAATTTGGCCGAAGTTGCAGCTATAGTTCTATATGATGAACGGCGACTTAGTGTGCTTTCAGATAGTCCGATTTTAGCCGATTTTCCTTTGTTTGACTGCCGGAGAGAAATTTTAGAACCAACGATCTTAACCTAAAGTGGCCCATCCAAATTCGAGAATGCTCATGCGAGCGGCTCGGCTCGATGCAATGCTCGATCGATAATATGATAATACATGAGCAGAGAAATTAACTTTATTGAATTTATAAGTCTCGAAAGTATACGACCACAAAGTCTTTTTTACACATATAACCATATATGTCACTCTCATAGATTTTGGGCGGGAAATTTCGCGCCAGTTAGAAAGAGATGTTACTCGGCAGACAAAAATAGAGCGAGAAAGAAATACTTTTGGTGAGTACCTAAGTGAAAAATGCTCATTTTGGTGGGTACCCAAGACCGTGGTGGGTACCCAAGACCGTGTTGGGTACCCAAGTGGTACCAAGGGTACCCAAATGAGCCAAAATGGAAACGGCTCCTGACTGACATATATAGTTATATATGCTTTTTTAATAAAAACAAACCTGTGTAATAATTAATTGCTTCGAAGCAAATCAAATAATCTGTTCATTATTTATCCAAATAACATTTAAGCAAATTTTTTCCCTGTATAAAGCGTAACTTTCAAGGGGCGTCTTAAAAAATTGCCTTTATCGCCTTAAAATTGAATGTAAATTTCCTTTCACAAATTCCGTTCCCAAAACGCAGTATGTAGTTCCAATAACGGTCAGCTTGTTTCATTGTAACGGAGAAAATAATGCACTTGCATCATAATTTCATTTTTTTTTTTTTTACAATAATCGAAAATTGTAAAATGATAATTGAGTATTCATCGAGTTTATGCCTTATATTATCACACAACCATTGTAGGTAATCCAGAGCAATTCAGTCACTTTAACTTTATTATTACCGTTACTCAAATACAAACGATTATCGCATTCAATGTGTTTATTTAATTCATAATTGATAAAACAAAAACAATATAACAGATTGACGTTTCAGAGACCGTTGAGACTTTTGTTTTGATTGCAAAACATGATTGAAAATGACATTGACATTTATGAAAATGATACAATACGCTTATAAAAAGTGTTTCGATTGTAATCTGGATTTGATGCTTTTTTGTAATCTGCGCAAATACTTCATGAGGACCAATGTTCTCATCGCACCATTCAAATCATTTTCATTGAATTGCATAATCAACTCAGCAGACTTTTCGTTCATTTCCTTGGCTATGTTTTTATTGATTTCATGTAGCTCTTGTTCGGTTGCTGCATCCTCGATTGCTTCATTGCGTTCCATCATTTTCATTAGGAACTGATTGTCCATTATGCTTTTGTCATCGAGAATTTGCAGTCCTTGCAACTGCAATAGATACTCTCCACGTTCTATTGGGGTAGCTAGCGTTTTGTATGCTTTATTGATGAGGGAGCTCCATTCAGCGGAATTTCTTTGTTCACGTTCGCTCCTGAAATTTGAGTGATCATTGTCATAAACTCAGTAAGGTTTGACCGACAATTCACTTTTAACTTAAGTAAGCTTACTTATTGCTGTATTTGTCCGGATGAACGATAGTCTGCATTTCACGGAAGTTACGTGTCAGATTTTTTGGTTCCAGTTCGAAACTCTGTGAGCAATTGAGCACGTCAAAATAATTCTGTTCGGCGAGTAGTTCGGCGAGCATAGAGAAAGACAAATATTCATCAATTTGGGGCACGTACGGTTCTACTTACGATTTCGGTATTCACGTCGATCAAGTGGCCGCATTCAGCGCATATCATATTATTTCTAAGTTTTGTACCCTTTTGGCAATGCCAGCATAATTCAACTTTTCTATTTTCTTTTGTAAAAAATCGGAACGATAATGGACCACATTGACGATGGTGGGAATGCGATGTACATAAACCAATTTGATAATTCCGTTTTATTACGTTATAACAAAGAGATTTGCACAAATTCGAATTTTTTCTTAGCCTTAGCGCACTAAAAACACTCCAATAACGACGAAGAAAAAGCATTCTTGAACTTCTAACGACGAAACATGATTTGTTTTGGTTGACATTTACATGACTGGGTGCTGCCACAAATAAAAAAAAAAAAATACATACCGTTTCCAAATCTAGGTTGTAAGAGAGCCCCGAAACTAAATCTAGTTTATAATTGAGAAGTAAAAAGGGGCTTTGTTGCCGTTCATATTAGGCGACAAATCACCGGCGAAAAAGTTGCTACAACAGACAATTCTTCTAAAGTTTTAAAACTCTAATTTCGAATAAATAAAAAAAAAATTATTTCAATCTCTAACTTGTCAAAAATGTTGCAGGAAACATTTTGTTGTGAAACATTTTTCAAGCACATGTATCTGCAATTTGTTAGAGCATATTCTACTTGCTCTGGTCATGAGAGTGATACATAGATATGTATACGCTATTGATCTGATTAAGGGGACCTTCTGGTCTAGAATTTTTTGAAAATTGATTTTTTTTTATATATATTTCGGAAGAATAGACTTTTAAGAATAGCTGGCAAAGTTTCGTGAAGATATTGACAATATTCTTCTTTGCTACAGCCGTTTTAGAGGTAAGACAGCAGACAGCGCGCTTGATCAAAGCACTTTGAACAGGTTTATCTCAAAACTACTTTTTTTGACCTGGTTGAATGAAAACAAAAAAACCATCGAACCGAATTTGTCTGCAATTTTTATATGTTATTCATAACATCAATGGCTATGGCCCGAACTAGAATCGAATTTTTATTTCAAGAACTTCATATTTTTTCATCAAAAAAATGGTAAAAATAAAGGGGAGTTTTTGATGTTGAAATAAAAAATTGCGCCATTTTGTGCAATTCAAAAAAAATTTTTTTTATTCTAGTTTGCCATACGCATTCATTCTGATTAATAACATATTTTTTTTTTTTTTTTCGATTACCAGAACTGCCAAAATCTTTCACACACGGAGGTACTTTTTCAAAGAGGGTCACTTCAACGCCATTTTTAAATACAAAAAAAAAAAATTACAACAACATTTTTATTTTTTGTCAAGTAAAGAATATAATAAGCTGCATTTAGAAAATCTTTTATTTGGCTTAATACCAAAAAATCATGAATACCCTAAATTTTCGTGCTCTAGACCAGAAGTGCCCTTAATTTTTTCTTCGTCTATTCATAATGAAATTGAAACTATTATTATTTGGATTTCCTTAAAAACATTTTCGTTCTGATGTAGAATGTGGATGGAATGGACTTAGAGTGCGTGAAGTTCCTCACCTTTGATATCAGGTGTTAAGTAGATTGTAAATCGGGGGTTACTTTTTAAATTCTTATACAGTTGGCAATATGCAATGTGTACTTATATGTCCGATAGTGATCCTCATGCATGTTCGTCAACTGCCTTCATCAATTTTACGATCGTCATTTATCAGACGCTTAATGAACGACTCTTCAAAAACAATTCGTTAATTTTTGTTTAAGTCAATTTATTTGTTGAGTTTTCACGTTTTTTTTTGTCTTGAAAACATCTGCATAATTATGTCAAACCATATTCACTTAATATCCTCGGTTTGTCCAACTCCAACTCCATTGACTATACTATAAAAGCCGTAGTTTATGTTCCCAAAAAAACCTACGTTATCCGAGGCGAAAACCAAATTTTTCACGATCCGAAAAATTTCTTCCAAACATATTTAGAGAGCTCATTTTCGATATAGAAAAATTTGCTCACCTGCATGAGCACCAATAATCAGGTATGTCACAGAATCCGATAGCTGTCGGAATCGGAATTAAAACCGATCGAAATTTCCTACAGAATTTAAAAATTTTGTCGTTTTTGGTTTGAATCGGAACTATTATCGGTTCTTAGTAGCACAGCACCCAATTTTATCCGGCTGTCTATCAGATATATATGAAAATTCAATCGACTAAAATTCCAATTTCGACAGCTATCGGATTCTATGACAACCCTGAATATTTTGAATGAACAAATTTACGGAAGCGGACATTCTCTACATACTTGACGTTTTTCTCCCAATTTCTTCAAAAGTTGTGAATGAAAATACAGCACACACACAAAACACAGAGTGAACACAAATTCTTGATATTTTCACACGCCCACATATCATCATGCAAAATATACTTACATGAGCCAATCGAAAAAAAAAAATTTTAATTGGATTTTCATTTGATATAATAACATGCAGCATTATTGAATTTTATTATTGAATTTAACAGGATTCTCCAGATGGTTTACATCGCCTCAATAGTAGTGTTAAAGAGCATAGAAAAACGTTATACAAAGTCATTTCGTCAATATTAAATACACCGAATACTGTGTAAACCGGAAGCATAAATATGGATAAAAAGTGTTAAGGGCTAAAAGCGTTGAATATATCATTTTATATCCTAAGCATTTACTCTCAAAAATTTCGAGTTGTCGTCTATAGCATTCGTGTCTCCCCCCTATCGGGAAAGGCATTCGTTCTTTGTTTTTTGTAACGCCTTCTCTAAACTTCAATATCGTTTTTTATGCAATTCATTCATTACGTACTTGATTCACTTTCTAAAGCTGTTTGTTATGCATACTGCACAGTGTTGTGTGCAGTAAGACAACGACTACGGCGGGCCTCTAGGCATTTTTGTTTTGGTTTATTTTTTTTTTTTTTTTTTATTTGGAAAGTGTTCGAAGAATCTTGTAGATTTTGTATAAAAAAAAAAAAGCAATGTTAATACTTTGATTTAATGCCGGCAGTATCTGGCCACTACGTGCGTATACAGCAAATGCATGTATAGGCATTACATATATATGTTTGTGTGTTTGTAAATGTGTTTGCAAGCATTTTCAGTATGTGTGGGTGTACTTTGTTGTAATATAAATAATTAAATCATTTAAAATTATATATAATAATTGTATTCACTATTCGTATTTCTCACTGGTTCTACGAAAGGTGAATTTTCTTTAAAAATATTGATTTTTTGTTTGTTTGTTGTTGTTGTAATTTTTCATTTTTGATTCTTTTTTGCATAAACTTATTTATAAAAATGAAATGAATTCAAATCGGAGAACGTTTGTTTTTCTTTTTCATCTGTCGGCTTCGGCTGTTACTTTTTTGAGAATAAAAAAGTTTTGCTTTGACCGCATTTAAAAAGCAGCAAAAGGATTCATTTAATTTTGAAAAAGCGTTCGTGTGAACTCAATGTAATCGAGTGCATCTTTGATGGGTTGTCCAGATCGCGGTTCCACATATGGTTTCATACGCTGCACACAATAGTCCGCCATGTCCTTGGTAAGGTTCTGAAAATGTTTTTTTTTTTTTGTGTTATCGAAAGAGAAATTTGCGTGACATTTTCATATACTTACGCAATAGAGTTCTTCCTTCGTGACATAAGGACGATCGGAAGCGGTGATAGCGCGGAATGCATTCTCGATTTCTTCGTAGGATTGAACATTTTCGGTTTCTTTCGATATCATAAATGCTATATACTCTTGCAATGAAACGTAACCATCACGATTTGGATCGACAACGTTAACTATAGCTTCGAATTCTGGATCCGGTTGACCTTCCTCAACCATTGGCAGATCGTAGCCGAGTGCACGCAGGCAGGATTTGAATTCTTGATGGTTAAGTTTTCCACTTTTATCTTTGTCGAAGTGTTTAAACATCATCGAGAATTCTTTAAGCGAGTCCTCCGAAACACCCGAATGATTGCGTGCTTGTATTTGTTGTTCCAGATTATGTTGCATACGCATTGACAATTGATCAAGTTGATCCCATTGTTGTGCTAGCCCAACGGTCGAGTGTTCAGTATAGCGATTATCCAAAATTAGATGCTCCTCAAGTAACGCGCCAAGCTCTTCGATTTTCTTCAAATCAACGCGACGTGCACGCACCTCAGTGGCTTTGACTCGAAGGGCTTCCAGTTGCTGTTCCAGAGAACCAGATCCTTCCATCATCGATGTTCTGTATAGGCGGCGGCGGCAATTGGTTAACAGAGCGAAAAAACAACAATTGGATTAGAAATTTTCATAAGAATCGAAAAAAAATTATGATCTATTATTAAAGGCTTGCTTATTTATAAACTAGTACAACGTAAAGCTGCAGAAAGATTATACGTTATAAGCTTGAGGATCAGTTGCTAGAGCATTTTTGAGGTTTGTTTTCTTTGCGAATAAATTGAACAACTATAGTTTTTTATGTACATTTGCGTTTATGTATTTATACATAAATCTAAATTTCAAAAAAACAATAATTATGTATGTTACACGTATATTAATATTTTATTTTATTTTTATTTCGATATGGAGGCCTCTAAGCTTGTTTAATGGGGAAAAGCATTAACAAAGATATGCACAAAAAAAAAAAGTCATTTGATAAATCTACTTTTAGGCATTTTTGCTTCTTAATTTTTAGAAAAATACAAAAAAAAAAAGCAGCTGGAAAAGAACGTAGAGGCCTTTTTGAACGAATAAAAAAGCAGATTAAATATTTACAATTTCGCGTCGTATTCTTCATCTATTAAGGCTGGTCTCCAGTTCCCCAAGGAATGAAAAACTCCATATAAAAAAAAAGCCAAAGAAATGCTTAAGAAATATTTCTTCAAGAAATTTTCTGCATGCAGTCCCCAGTTCGGCAAAAAAGTAGTACATATTTTAATACGTTTTTTTGACATAAAATGTGCACGGTAACCCAGGCTATCAGCAGAAATAATTGCAAATGAATTGTTTCTTGGAGAAATTTTGACAAGTGAGGTAGGTCAGTTGTGATTGTATAGAAATAGTGCATCCATTTTTCGGGTTTTTTCAAAAAAACATGGAGAAAAACCCCAAAAAAAACCAAAAACGCTTAATAAATTTCTCAAACGAGAATAAACGCGAATTAATATCGCTTGTTAAAGAGAGTAGAAGAATTTGCGCGCTTTTTATTCTGAACGTTTATAATCGCGCCTTCTTAATTTCTGTGTTTCGTTTCACTTTTTTGACACATGTGACATATGACAGATTGCCTCTGTTGCACTAAAAAGTTCTGTAGTACTACCTTTTTTCCTCGGAGAAAAAAATAGAAAATTTCTGCTGACATTCCTTACCGAACTGGAGACCAGCCTTTACAAAAAAAAAAAAAAAAATACTCTTTACTTTGGCAAATTGGAAGATTAATTGTAAAACTACACTTAAAACTGAATTAAAAAAAAAAAATAAAGCTTTTGAGAAGCATCTCAAATAACATGCGAATAATTTCTTAAGGACGTGATTATTATTTTTTTTTAAATAGGTATATTTTTTTCTAAAATTTCCTACGAATTGTTAATTGAATCGATTTCAAAAGATTGCATTCGGTTTTTTTTTTTTTTTTTTTTTTTTTTTGACAAATCAATCACGCCCTTACAGTAATACATTTGAGAGTAACGATAAAATTATGGCAAATAATACTGATCATTAGTTGGTTGTTCAAAGCTCATACAGTCGACTTTAGTAAAAAGTCTTTCAAACATTCTTAATTTAATTAAGAAACGAAGAAACGAAGAAACGAAGAAACGAAGAAACGACAATGTTCGTCTTTTTCGATCAAATTTTCGAAAATAATTTAAACGATTCTGGCGAATGTGGCATGTGACGACAAAGTGGTAAAAAGGATTGTAGTACCTTCTTACGTTATAGCGGCCCTATCAACATCAACACATATTGAATTTTATGTATATGTTTATGTATATATGTTTCTATGTGGTTTTATTCTTTATCTGGTATTTTACTTAATGAAAAATTGAATGTAAGTGAATAGAGCTGCCAGATCGTTTTAATTATTTTAACGAAATCGATCTTTGGACAAAGCTTGTTAGAAATTAGTTCGGCCAAATGCCTCACAACAACATCAATAAAGCATCAGGAGTTAGTCATGCCTTAAATGCGAGCCCAATACACAGGCATAAGAGGATCAGGCATTATCTCTTTGTATTTAAAATTTGTTGAAATTAATTTTTTTTTATTGTTTATTATTATTATTATTATTTTTTTTTTTGTATTAAATTGGTTGTGTTTTCGTTGTTTGGTCCATATACACTACCCTTGGCTGTTATAACCCAGCATATAATATCTAGAAAAAATTGAAGTATGATAACGATAAAATTGATAATCCTTTCTGGTTACTCGTGTCTTCTGTCAATTCGCAAAAGAAATATACTCTGAACGAAAGATTGAAAGTCTTTATGAAGAATTTCAAAAATTTCACGCCCAATTTTTGTCTAACAATCTTTCGTTTTTGAGTTCAGTAAACTCTTTACTTATGATTGTATCTCTTCCACAAAAACAAAAAGTATTCCAAGAAAACAATCATAGACATTATGTCAGCCTTATGGAATACTTAAAAACAAAACAAACCCAAAAAAAACAAAAAAAAAACACCAAACCCGCTGACCCGATGACGTTGCCTCGAAAATGGGAACATTTGTTGTTGTCGTGAGAAGGCTTTCAAGTACTTACCTTGTTTCGGTCAGCCATTGATGGAAGAGATTTGCGTGCTTAGCGAATTCCTTACGAAGTTTATCGTTTTCTTCTTGACGGCGAGCTTCTTTAGCTAATTCGCCGTCTCGTTCTTCGATAATCTTTTGCAGATTGCGCCAGGTCTCCTCAAGAGCTTCCATGGTGAACCATGTATACGGATTTGGTCCAACATTGAAGCTCTTGATCTTCTGGTCAAGTGCTGCCAGCGCCTTAAAGTCCGCTTCGGCCGATGAAAGCGACGCCTGAAATTGGGCGTGTGCGTCGCGTAGAGCGCGTATTTCTTCGATCGAATTGCAGCGAACAGGATCTGTAAGGTCCTCTTCGGCATTTTCGAACCAAGAATTGAAGGCCGAAGCTTTCTTCGCGAAGGTCAAATAAAGCTCTTCGATTTGACGGAATTGATCTTGCATTGCCAAAAGGCGCTGTTTGCGCGTTTCGGATGCATCACGCAGCTTCTTCCATCGCGCAAGAACGTCTTCATGGCGCTTCAGTATGGCAGCCGATTGGGCATGATTCGCATTGATCAGTTGATCCTTGAGGGCTGTTATATTATGAATTCCTTCCTGCTCAAATGCATTCAGACCTAAAAAAGATGAATTCAAATGTAAAACAATACAGAAAAAAATTAAACAAAAAAAAAAGGGAATCACAATCACATCACATACCGGCATCAAAAGTCTCCTGTTTTGTCAAAAGTGTTTGCACTGTTGACAGGTCTCGACCATATTCGTCCGAACGTACGTAATTTTCCTTATCAGCAATCCAGCTCTCGACCACATCAGCCTTCCACATGAATTGCAAGTATGCCGAGTTATCAAGCAAAGCGCCCTTCCGGCGTGCAGCAAGTGAATTCAGATTTTCCAGCTTGTTTCGCAATTGCTGGCAACGTTGCGCAATCGAATCGCCGTGATGATTTTTCGCTTCAACCAAATCGGAACCCTGATCGCAAATGAGTGAACAACGATCTTTATGCGCAGCGAAATCCGTTTCAAAAGCATCGTGCTTCTTCAAAAGCCCTTGAACGGCGGCCATTGAATCACCATAGTCGTCAACTGATAGCAATTGCTGTTTTTCGGTTATCCATGCTTCTTCCTCTTCGACTTGGGCTAAGAATTGCTGATAGGTCAACGATTCATCGAGCTTTTGACCACGAGTGGCGGCGAGATTTTTAAGCTCGGCCCATGCTTGATTCAATGCCTTAAGACGTTGTTCGATTTCGGGTACACCCAGATTCGAAACGTCCATCAACTTTTCGCCGGCCTCTTGAACAGCTTGTATGGCTGGCTCGTGTGAAGCCAATTCGGCTTCAAGACGCTTGTGCTTCTTTTTCAAATTTTGCACACCAGTCAAATCGCGCCCATAATCATCAGAGCCGACGAGCAATTTCTTCTCTTTGATCCAGCTCTCTTCGTCGGCGATGTCACGGAAGAATTGATGCAGCGTTAATGCCTCATTGAGACGTGCCTGCCGGTGCGCTGCTAAATTACAAATACGCTCATAACGTTCATTAATACTTTCGCGCTTCTCTTGAATGCCAGCACTGTCGAACTGGCCGCTGTCGACCAAGGAGTCGGCCTGGTTGTTCATGTCCTTAATGCGGTCTTCGTGTGCGACGATATCCGCTTCGACCAACTGATGCTTCTTCATGAGGTTTTGGACAGAAGCCAAATCCTTACCAGAATCCTCAGTGGTCAATAAGCTTTCGACCTCGCCCAACCAGAAGTCCAAGTCCTTGACGGCAGCGATATAAGTCCGCTGCTTATTGGCCTCTTTAAGTTTCAATGACTTCTCCGTTGTCTTGTGTGTTAGATATTCCCATTGATCGGCAATTTGTGTTAAACGTTTCTGAACGGCATCTTCGGAGCCGCTGCATTGCTTCTTATCAATTAAATTCTCACCCATGGCAAGTACACTTTGAATACGATCGGCATTTGCAGCCAATTCCGCTTCGAACGCTTGATGCTTTTGATGTTTCGATTGAATGTTGGCTGGATCCTTGTAGCTTTCTTCAGTTGCTAGCTGAAGCTTTTCGGCAATCCAGTTTTCAATTTCATCCGCATCGCGCGAGAATTGTTGCAGTGTCTGTTCATCTCCCAACCGAGACCGTTTCTCGATGAGACCCTCTTTCAAATGACGCCAGCGTTCCAGCACCTGTTTACGCTTATCGTCAATCAAATTCGACGCATAATGATTCTGATTGATTAATGTGTCGGCCAAAACCTGCAATGCGGCTATCTTCTCTTCATGTCCATTGATCGCTTTATCGAAATCTTCGTGCTTCTTAATCAATGCCTCGACATTGTCGCCCTTGTCAACGACATCTTCAGCGTTTAGGAACGCCTCGCGGGCAGACATCCAGGTCTCAGCCAGCTCACAATCGCGCATATACAATTGCAAGTCTAAATTCTGTTCCAATTGCAAGCGACGCTCGGTCCAAGCCTTCTCCAATTCCTCGCGTGTTCGTGAAAGGTCTTCGATCTTCTCCTTGATCTCGGGCGATGCATAATGATTGGCCTGCAGAAGCTCATTGCCAAATTGCTCGAATGCTGCGAAAGTACCTGCACGTGCGTCGATTTCGGTGCGATGTTCCTGCATTCCAAATGGAAAACATTGCAAAACAAATTAACGAAAAAAAAAAAGAAAAAGAGGTTCGTCAGTAAAAGCTAAAATTCATATTTTACGGCTTTATTGAAATTCGAATAATGGAAGACAAAACGTTGGTAGTCATATAAACACATTTTCCGTTAGAGTGGTAGCAAAAAAATTGAAATTGGGTAAGAACACCATACATACATACATACATAGTCAATCATATCGTTCATTTCTATTTACGGTTTTAGTAGACAAATTGACGGCTTTTCAAATGGCGGTTAAAACGACAAAAAATTAAGCCTAAGCGACAACGAAAATCAACAGACAACAACTTGGATCAAAATGAAGTGAGGAATTAAAAACACACAGCGGAACATAACAGAACAACAGAAAAGCTACGTTCAGAGTTGCCAGCCTGGACAGTTAAGAAACTATTTTTTTTTAAATTGTATATGTAGCTTAAAATAAAGCCTGAATTCCAAGTACACAGTCGATTGGAACCGATTCAATATTTTTGCATGTGTTAAATAATTGGGCGGTATTCCTGAGCTATTGGAATTCAGGCATTCGACGAGATTCTTGAATGAACTGTTTTATTATTATATTTAATTCATCGGAAACATCTATTTTGGACCTATGCAGTTAATCATTACTGCCACAAAATCGTTTGCGACTTCGCACTTTAGCTACAGAATCAAAGAAAATTGAAATTATATTTGAATTTGAATAATAATTTTGAATTTTCTGAAAAAATGTTACGGTTACAACACTGGTAATGGCATCGTTAACAATAATAGGAAAAAAAAAAAACACAAAATGATGAATGCAATGATAACTTAGAAAGAGTGTGAGAAAAAAAAAAAATTTTTTTTGAGTATTGAGAAGGAAGATCTCTTTTATTTACATAGGGCGATGAGAGTTTTGATCGGAATCCACCTTTAAGGATAGAGCTGGATAACTATCGATAGTTACGACCATCGATAGTCTGAACCATCGATTGTACTATCGGAAGTAACATTTTAAAATTTCAACTAACTGGGTTGGCGAATTGCTAGTGGTTTGAATTACAATTTTTATTAAGAGAAATCAATGCGATAAAATTTTATGCATAGCAGAGAAGTCCTGCTATCATTTTGGCATTGGAGTATAAATATTAATGAAATTGAAATCTGATTAAAAACATGTTTGAGCGCTATTTAACATCTTAATATCTAATTTTTTTTTTAAATGGATGATGTTCCTATAGTAAAAATTTCAATATTTAATGAAATATTGTACAAACGTATCCTTCCTCAATGTAGGTATAGCTAGTGGGAATATTCAAGATGTCGGATTTTATGATATTTCTTACTTAATTTTCAGGAATCTATCCATATTTTCTAACCACAGTATACACAGTTTAGCATGACGCCTATAATTCTCATTTGGTTTATAATATGGGACACATAAGACTCGCAAAATTTCTGTAGATTTTTCATAACGTGTAGTTGCAAAAAGATGTGTAAGTTTGTCCATTTATGGGGTTTTCTCCTTCGGGATGGAGCAGTGATTAGACTACATTTCCCGGCCATCCTCCGCTGAAAAAACCAAATGCCACATAGGTGTTTGGTAGAAACGCTGAATGAACTGTTTCGCACATTCTTTCCCGTAATGAGTACATTTGGCCTACATACATATATAGCCAAAACAGCTTGAAAGTGTTATATATGAGTAACTTCGATAGTCGGAAAACTATCGATGGTTCACTCAAATAACGTGACATGGGGAAAATGGTATTTTTCTCAAAATATGCGTATTTTTACAACGAAATTTATACATCGCCCTAATCTAAATACGGAGTTTTTTTTTTTTTTTTTTTTTTTAGGAATTTTTCCATTAAAACACCTGATTTGATTAATTGATTATTTTTTGTAATACCAAGTAATCATGATTACAATTTGATTATTTGTAATCGTAATCATTTAATTGCTGGGCCAAACAGAAAAGAATCGCACTTAATCAATTGTTTCAAATTTTGAATTCAAGTAATCTTATTATTAATGATTACGATTAGCAATCATTATTTAACAGCTATGAGTCTTCAAAAATCCATCGATGTTTTCGATAGTTTGAAACCATCGATAGTATCGCTATAGATTTTTTCTCCAGCTATTGTTAAGGAACGGATGTTAAAAATGGAGCAGCAAATTTTCGTGTGATGGGACTCTGAATATGGAAAAGATTTTTTTATCTCCGGTGAACAAAGCAATGGATAATATGTCAATGGTACAATTGCAATACGCAACATGCATTGATAGAGGGAGGAGGCACACAAACTGCGTAAGATTGGTTTTACATATATGCAGTCTTTTGATCTATGTACAGCTTTATTATTTGCAGCAGCAGGATAATCCAATTATGCATACAATAATACGTTAAAGCAGAACATAATCCGTTGAAGCGGAATGGGTGTGCTAGCAACGCTAGCATGATGAAATCGAATGTGAGAATGGATAGGAAATTTACTTAATACGGAATAGTTTGCTCATTGTAACGAATTCCTTTTTATTACTTCGATGATACTGAAGTTCAAAAAATTATTTTAAAAAGCAAATTCATCGAGCAATTAATCGAGGAATAAAAAATGTTCCCGATCTTTTGTCATTCTATGTAATATATATATAATGCAGTTTAGCGTCCGGTATATGCACGTGGTGCTTCACCAGACGTTTTTGGTTTTTGCCCCAGGGGAAGTGTGCATTCTTCCCCCAGGTACCCATCTTGCCTCATCAGTGAGTATGGCCCGAATTGGCTATCCTGGGTGGGGATACGGTGCTATCCACACCTCATAAATTACCACAGCCACCACGAAACGCCCCGAAGGGCCAGGCCAACCCAATATCCGGCGGGATGCTAAAACGCATCCCGGGGCACCGGATCCCGTGGTAACATGTTATGTCTAGTTAACAGCGTGAATACAGCTATAACTAGTATAGCTGCAACACGCCATGCTAAGTGTAGGTCGTATGCTCAAACCGTTCACGCCGTACTATGACGACGCTACCAAATTGTGACTCCATACTCAGTCGGTCTGTTTTGGCCCTCAGTTGGCTAGGGTCCGCGGGGTTGCCAAGCCCGTAAATCATAATGATAACCCTTGCGGGAATTCTATGTAATATTGGAGTTGGACGGACTGATATCTTTGAAACGAATTTCTCGATGAAATACTTCTTCATATACATGGGGTGGGTGGGTACCCTGAAATATCCGTTTCGAGTGTTCGTCTTGTTAAACACCATTGGTATCGCTCTTAAGGCGTTCGTGATCAAAATACATCATCATGAGCTTTTGTTGTATGTGTAGCGGGCATTAGAATAAAGATCAATATGTATATGTACAAGTTATGTAGTTGTATACACAGATGAATGATGAAAGGAATGTTGATGGGTGTGCACGTGCGCGTTATGCATTTATGAAATGATCAATCTACCTCTGTAGTGGGAACATGAGGTCCAAAAATGAAGTCGATTTCAGCACGGTGACCCTATGACGAAAAAAAAAAACAAAAAAACGGGCGATTGTGTAGTATTTGTTTCTTTTAATGATTTTTGTCAATGGAATCTTGTTGTATATGTCCCAGTCGAAAATATCAAAGCCGAGGACATTTTATATTCTTTCAATATATTTTCTTTATTTTCTACGGTATTCGCAGTATTATTATTATTATAATGTCTTCGATGATATTTGCCGCTGGGATGTTTTAAGGGGGTCTTCTCATTGAGCAACTTTTTTTTTCGACTTTTTTTTTTTTTGCATTTATTTATAGCTTGGGTAGTTGTGAATATGCCCCTAAAAGGATTTTTTAAAATTCGAAATAGTTTAGAGGATATAGCCTTCTTTGTCGAGCAAGATCTGCGCTAAAACGAGTAATTTTTGCGTTGCTTCAAACTTTAAACGCGTTTATCTCGAAACCACGTTTTTCGAACTGGCGGCCATGATATCTCCAGTTCAACTGAACCGATTTTCATGAAACAAAGTGGAATCGACGCAGAATTGTCACCATTGTCGGGTGAACCTCGACCATAATTTTAAAAAATTTTTTACTATTTTTTTTTTTACACTAAACTACAAAAAAAAAGCCCGAAATTGAAATTTTTTTTTGAATGGCCGCCATTTTGTCAAAAAAAATCACAAAATTAAGCTTGAGGTTCACCCGAGAATTACATCTATACTGATTATAACCCCGTTTTTTTTCCATTTCGGACGCTCCGGAGACCCGGAATCGTGGCCGCCGTGACGGCACCTTTTTTTTCAACACCAACTTTGAAGTCTCATTACTTTTTTAACAGCCCACGTATCGAGGCAAAAAAATTTTTTTTATTTACTTTGAACCTTTTGTAATACAATAAATAAAAAAAGGTTTCAATTATTCTTTGAGTTTTCAAATAAGAATTTTTTTAAAAAGGGTCCAAAAAACGGGTTTTCAATGAGAAGACCCCCTTAAATCAATTATATTCCACAAAACAAATAATAAAAAAAAAAACAATTTTTCATCCTGGTGCAGTTCGCAATAGCAGCTCCCAAATTATTCGGTTCTCACACGCAGAAACCATCAACCAATAACCAGAAGAAGCAGAACCAACAAACGTCGAAAACGATTGGAAACGTAAAATGAATCGGTTTGACATAATCATGAAGAATTTTTATAATTCAAAAAAAAAAATATTAATAATAAAGAAACACAATCAAGCTAAGTCTGCTCATAGAAACGGGAATGTAAATGAAAAAACTGCCTCAATTGCAAACTGTTCGAAAAGTATCATGACCAAAAGAAGAAAAAAAATGAAACGAGAATTTCCCACATACCTGATGACGTTCAATTAATGCCTCAGCACCGGTCACGTCGTTGGCCAATTCATCAGATGTTACAAGACTCATCATCGAATTGATCCAAGCTAATAAATCGCGATAGTCGCTGAGGAAACGTTGCAAGTCATAGGAATCGAGGAGCTTCTCCTTGCGTGTGGAGGCTTTCGTTATGATTTGATCCCACATCTCGTTGATTTCCTTTTGCTTCGCATAAGTCTGTTCAGCGGTATCTGGATGAGATTGCATAAGCCGATTGGCGGTTTCATCCAATTGACGTATCTTATCGCGCAATGCAGCGAGATCGCGTTCAACGCCCTCATGCTTTCGCTGCAAAGTCTGTACGCTGCGCAAATCCTTGCCCAAATCATCATTGCTCAGGGCGTTTTCCTTTTCAGCGATCCAATCTTTTGTCTCATCAATATCGCGATGGAAACGTTGCACTTCATGTGCCGATCCCAGCTGATTGGCCTTTTCGGCTGTTAGTGTTTGCAAATTGTTCCACTTCTCATTTAAGTCCTGCATTTGAGTTTGAATTTTGAGCGCTGCTTCCGTCTGTCCCAGAGATGTCAGCTGCACAGCAATTTCATTCATATTGGCCAAACGGACTTCATTCGCTTTCAAATCATCATTGAAGTCGTCGAATTTCTTCTGCAAGACTTCAACTTCTTCCAGATCTTCACCGACGACATCGGCTATCTGGGCGTGATTCTCCTTGTCCTTAATCCAGTTAGCTAAATCGGCAGCCTCGCGTACAAGAACATAAGCCTTTACGGTTTCGTTAAGCTTATTCTGGCGTTCCCTTGCTAGTGCTAATAAATTATCGTATTGAGAATTGATTTGATTTTGCCGCTTGGCAATGGAATGATTGTCAACTAAATTCTGCTGTGAGGCGCTTAGGCCAGCTTCGATTTTCTTGATATAAGCTGCTGGAACGAAACCTTGACGGTCGTTGACCTCAACTTTCCACCAGTCCTTGTTGTTCGAATTGAGAAGCGTCAAGACGTCTCCCTTTTTCATTGAGACCTCCCTTGGTGATTTCTCAGTGTAATCATACAGCGCTACGACACACTCTTTGCCAGTAATATCCACAACGGGAGTTTCTTGTTGGCGACAATTTTTAGCCTGTTCTTGCAATCCTTGTATGGTATTGCCGAAAGCTTCCAAATCGGAAACCAAAGCTTCATGCTTCTTCAGCAGTGCTTCCGACGAGTCTTCATCCTTACCGTAATCGTTGCTTGTGGCAATCGGCTCTTTTTCACGCATCCAAGATTCTGCCTCATTGGCATCGGCAAAGTACTGATGTGCCTGTAGCGAATCATCCAAGTCCTGTTTACGTTGATTCGAGCGCTCCTTCAGATTATTCCATTGTTCTTGCAAAGCATCCAGCCGCTGACGAATATCCTCGCTCGCAAATGGCTGATCCTTGAACATATTCTCGCCGGAACTGATGACGTTCAATAAACGAGGTTCATGATTATTAATTTCGGCGAGCACTGCTTGATGTTTCTTGATCAAATTCTGAACACCTATGAGATCGCGGCCCCTATTGGTCGATGCAGCGATCGGTTCCTTTTCACGTATCCATGCCGCTTCATCTTCGAGGTCACGGAATAGCTGTTGAACCTGCAAGGAGTCAAGCAGATGCTGCTTCCTCTCCGACATTGGAGCTGCCAGTGCAGCATAACGAGCTGAAAGATTGGCTTCCTTGTTACGTATGTTGTCAGCATCAAAGTGACCCGATTCAATGAACTTATTAGCAGCTACCTTAATACTCTCAATACGATCTTGATGAGCCATTACATCGGCTTCGAGCAGTGCATGTTTCTTTTGTAGATTCTGCACTGATGTTAGATCTTTGCCATGATCCTCGGACAGTAGCTGACCTTCGATTTCGCTAAGCCAGAGTTCGATGTCTTCGATGGTACGATTGAATTGTTGCTGTTGGCAAGCTTCATTGAGCTTTTGTCCTTTTTTGTCAGAGGCCTGGACGAGAGTCTCCCAAAGTACAACAATTTCCTGCATACGCGTATTAATTTGATCGGATGCATAGTGCTTCTTTTCGATTAGTTCCGTTCCGACAGTGGTTATATCTTCGATGCGTGTTTTATTCGCGTTTATTTCATGCTCGAAATTCTGGTGCTTCTGCATTTTACCATTCAAATTAGTTGGATCCAAATAGCTGTCATCGGTAGCGAATTTCAGTTTCTCACTTATCCAACCTTTGGTCTCATCGCAGTCGCGTTCGAATTGCTGATAGCGATTCGAATCTTCCAGCAACTGACGGCGGCGTGCTGATTTTTCTTGCAGTGCTGAGCGTCGCGCCAGCAACATTTGACGCCGTTGAGCCACATCATCGGCAGCGTAATGCTGTCCATCGATGAGTTTGGTAGCAAAAATGTCCAATGCCTTGATTTTCTCCTCTTGTGCAGCTAAACTCTTTTCAAAGTCTTCGTGCTTCTTAATCAATGCTTCAACCGAGTCTAGCGAGTCACCAAGATCTTCATTAGCAAGAAATGCTTCCTGTTTGGCCATCCATGTATCAGCTTGCTCAGTGTCACGATAGAACAATTGCAAATCCATACATTGTTCATAGAGTATACGACGATCTTCCCACAATGAAAGCAACGAGCTCTTATCATTCTCAAGTGCGGCAAGCTTCTCTTGAATTTCGGCTGCCGCATAGTGTTCCCGCTCCAAAAGTTTCTTACCCGATTCGGTTGTCAATTTGAAGCTGTCTTCCCTTGCATCGATCTCGCCTTTATGTTCTTGATGGCGCTCCAAAAGTGCTTCGGCACCAGCTACGTCTTTCGCCAATTCGTCAGCTGAAATGATTGCTTTCATGCCATTGATCCACGATACTAGATCACGAAAATCGGCAAGGAAACGATGCAAGAAATATGATTCATCCAGTTTTTGTTTACGCTCACGTGCCTTTGCTGTTAGGCTTTGCCAGTAATTTGCGATCTCTGCCTGCTTATCGCGTATTTGATCGCTATGATCGGCATGAATCGAACATAGGCGTGTGGCTTCGGCCCCTAGCGTTGAGACTTTATCTTCAAGTGCCGCAAGATCACGTTCAACGCCTTCGTGCTTTCGTTGCAGCGCCTGAACGCTAGCCAAATCACGACCATAATCGTCCGAGGATAAGACCACATCCTTTTCAGCAATCCAAGCGACCGTCTCGTCGGCATCGCGATTGAAACGTTGAATTTCGTGTGCACCAAAGAGTTTCTCTTGACGCACAATTGCTAATTGTTTGAGACGCTGCCAGGCCTCATTCAATTCCTCCTTACGCTTCGTAATTGTGTCACGTTCGGGATGCCCATCTTGGATTAGCTTATCGGCCAACTGATTAACTTCAGTAACACGATACTCTTGCGAAGCCATATCCTTTTGGAACTCATCGAATTTCCGTTGCAACACCTCGACGTGTTCCAAGTCGTGACCGAACTCATCAGCTGTCACAAAAGCCTCTTTGTCCTTTATCCAAAACATAACTTCTTCGCATTGACGCAAAAATTGCACCAATACAAGCGCCTGCTGCAATTTTTGACCCTTCTCAGCCAAACGACTAAGCAATAACTCCCACAGACTATGCAGCTCATCCAGACGCCGCTGTATAGTCTCTGAAGCAAAATGATGCTGATTGATCATCTCCTGACCGGTATTATCCAGCGAGACAATGGCATTACTGTGTGCTGATACTTCCGCCTCAAATGCTTGATGCTTTTGAATTTTCGCCTGCAGATTCGTTGGATCGCGATAGCTCTCCTCGCTAGCTGCCTGCAGTTTCTCATGTATCCACGATTCCAATTCATCGGCATCACGCTTGAAATATTGAAAACGACGCGAGTCTTCTAGTTTCTCACGCTTCTGTCGTGTTTCGATTTTGAACTCATTGTAGCGAGAGAGCACCTGCTCACGTCGCTCTTGAATGTCCTCGACTGTCTCAAGAATCTTAACCTCCTTCGGTGTGAAGTTCTCCATTTTAATTCAAGCTTTGGCCGCCTGCAAAGAACACCGAACCTACAAAAAACACAATTGAACTATTTTATTATTTATGTATTGCAAATACTAGTCTTGATATATTTGCGAATATATTTTGCTTACCCAATATTCGATTTTGAAAAGTGGCAAAAAAAAAAAGTTTTCTATCGTTATAATCGTCTTCGTTTATTCTTCTTCTTCTTCTTCTTCTTCTTCTTCTTTTATTTCGTTGGAGTCTTCAAGTTTCATCAAAAAGTTACTCCAATGTCGTCGTCGTCGTCGTCGTTGTCGTGTGCCAATCGGTCACTTCACCTATGAAAGTTATACAATTTATTATGACTCAATTTGAAATCACACCCCAAATGACGTCATCATCATGTCACAAAGTCAGTCAGCCAAAAAGCAACATGTACACTGTCCATGCACATTGTGTTTGTGTTGGTATATAAAGTTCTTAATTAAGTTATTACTTGTGCCGTTCCAAAATTCGTAAGATAAGATATGGGGCAAAGTTTCCGATTGTATGTACATATGTATGTGTGTGTGTGTGTGTGGATGGATGGTGAAAGAAGAGAACGAAAGTAACGAACGCAAGAAAAAAATTTCAGCCAATTGAAACTATTCTCGGTTAGATAATAAAGAGCATTCCTGAGATATGGAATTACAATTAACGAGAATTTTCTAATTCATAATAGCTAGGAATGGAATTTAGTTGGATTTTGGTGGAGGGGAACTGTTTTTTTTTTTTTTGTGTTACAAGTCGTGCTTAACGTAATAAAATCGATTAGTTTACATAGTTGACATCAGTGCTTAAAATAAGAATTTGTGCCAACTACCGAAAAATATTTCCCAACTACCGATTTTTTTTTTTGTTTGGTTCAAAAGTGCTTTATTTTAACTTTTTAAGTCAAATTACTAATATTGCATATAATAATAATTAGAGCTCGGATTTTGAATATTTTGAATTTTTATGAATTTTTTGCATTTAACTGTGCTTTTTGAATATTTTATTCACTGAAGTAGGCTTTTTTTGTTGTTGAATTGTCAAACATTTTAATAGGCATACTAAATCGAACTAATTTGGAATTTTTGATTTTGAATTTTTTGAATATTTTGCCATTTTTTGGAATATTTTTAGAATATTTTTAGAATATTTTTTTGAATTTTTTTAAAATTTTTTTTACATATTCAAATTCCGAGGCATAATCTATATATATAAAAATGGATGTTTGTATATTTGTGATCGATGGACGCCGAAACCGCTCGACCGATTTTTATGAAAATTGGTATGTATACTTAGTAGGTAGTGGAGAAGGTTTATAGGTTTATTTGATACCGCTAGATGAGGTAGTTCGCGAGTAATTGGTAAGTTTTAAACCACTTATGCTTAAGTTGTGAAATGGGTATCGTTGGAAAGCTATTTACGAGTAGATATATGTAGGCTATAATTTTAAAAGAATGACTACCACAAACCGCGAAAATTGAAAATTTAAAAAATATTTAAAAAAGTTGATGTACTGAGGTGAAAATGTTTGTTAAGACTTCCTTGATATAACTGGAATAGTGGCAAAAAATTGGATGGGTAGTACGCAGAGAAATTGGCAAATTTTAAACCACTTATCCTGAAATTGTGAAGTGGGTATCGTTTTAAAGCTGGTAATGCGTAGTTATATGTATGTACGGTATAACTTTGAAAGAATGCCTGCTTTATTGCGGTTATAATCGGACCACGACCATGACCCGAAATTTTGCAAAGCTTTAATTTTCAATATTTGAAAGAGGGGTGAGAGGGAAGAGAGAGGGAAAGGTGGAAAAGGAAGAAGAGGGAGAAAAGGGGAAAAGAAGGAAAGGGGGAAGGGTAGAAAATGGGTGAAAAGACTTTTTTTGTAATTTTCTTATAGATGAGCGGCAGCTGCTGCGCCCACAAATAACGAGTTAAATTGAACTTGCGTTTGGATGTGGGCAGAAGATTAAAGTTATAAACGCAGTTCTATTTAATAGAGATTTTTTTAATTCCTTAAATGTTGATTGTTTAGATGTTGGTTTGGCATATCCTACAATCCTGTAACGAAAACTGTCATCTTTTTGGTTTGAAGAGTGACCTGAAGTTCAAAAGATTTCAACGGATACATTCAAATAATACATCCAGATTCAATATGGAGGATTTTTTAAAGATTTTTTAATTGTTTAGATTCTTTGGCAATCCTACAATACTATAAGGAAATTAGTTCTTTTTCCAGGAGTCGCCTGAGATTCCAAAGATGTAGACGGACAAATGTAAATTGATCTTTGGAACCAGTTTGAAGGTTTTTTTTATTGAATTTAAAAAAATTAAGAAGTTTGAAATCTGTCTGTCACGAAGTAAAATATTATAATTATCATATGCAATAAAACTACTGAGTTTCCATTAAATCGACTTTCAATTTGGGGCGTAGCAACGCGCGCCGGGTAACGCTAGTAATAATATATATATGGGAACATTTATATTTAATCTTCTTCAATGAAATAAAAAACGAGAGTTGATATGAATTTAAAATTCAAAGATCGTATTTCCAGACTCGTCGTCATCATCAACATCAATGTTTTCTTCAACTTTGCACTCACTGCTTCTGAGAAAATGGCTTGCAAAAAATTTCCAACTAAAATGACACAATTCGAAAACTCTAAATTTTCGGTTAATATATGAAAAGTTTTCACATATTTCCCTACTAGTTAAAATATTTTTTAATTAGTTTTTGTTATATTTTGTTGGAACAGATATCGTGATTCGGAAGAAAAAAGAGAATTTTTCTGGCGACTATCCAAATAAATTCTGTATTAACTTTTTTTTATTTTTATTAAAACTTTAATCTTACAAAATTTAATCGTACAATTATTTTAACGTTTCGTAGAGACTTAAAAAAATAAATATTCAATGTGTCAGGATGCTATAAAATTTTCTTCACAGCTGAGTGGCCATAACATATGACAATAAGCATGGATGGCATGGTATATTGAGACAATATTTATTTATAATTTTTTTTTTTTTGCTAACTTTAAATGAACGAACTGAATTGAATGTTTAAAAATCGTCTAAATTTCGTGAGAGATCCGCTAAAACTTCCATGAATAGATGCGATTTTAATTCACTTTCGCAGTCGGCATCATCATCATCATCATCAAAGTTGGTTACGTTTGATGAACTGTCAGCTTGGTGAGCTAATTCATATAACATTTTTGAGATCGCATTGAGTACGGTAGCATCGAGTTCTTCCTTAAACGCTATCATAAAGAGATCATTAACGAAACCCATGGACACGACACCGGCCTGGATCAATGCATGTAGCAATGCTTTTAACTTTTCGTAGCTTAACGAACATGATCCCAGCGATTGAAGAAACGGTGCTGTGATCAGCGCTTGGTACATAGTTGTTGTCGCTTGTGTCCAATTCGAAATTGTTGAAGAGTTGTTAAGATCACGTTCACGATCGGGACTTTCCATCGTTGATTCTGATTCAATGCTAACTTTCAATGTTTTACATTCTTTAATCGGAGTGGAAGCAGCATCTGCAATGCAAATTTTGCTATCGCAAAAGAATTTACAACAAGCTTCAATGAGATCATCGGAAATGCATGTGGGCGTGGACGCAATCATGTGTTGCAATATCTGAATTAGTCCGGCACCTATCAAACGGTAATATATTGTCGGCAATTTATTTACGAACGAGGACTTCAGACGATCGAGAAATGCGATCAATGCGACATCACGCTGAAGGCATGAACGGTAAGCGGGCCACATTTCGGGCTGAAAAGATGTTTTCTGGAAGGTTGTTGTATAGAGCCAATGCTGCATTTCTTCGATGAGTTCGGATATTTTCGGTTCACTTTGAATTAGCATCAACTCAGTTGTTTGGTAATTCGATTTCTTTGAACGATTCGCAGCATTCGCTTTGTAGATTTTCGTTGCCAATTCATTGGGATCGTTACAATAGAAATCTTGTTTATAAAGATTCATATGCCGCCATTGTTCGATTTTAATACTGGCATCACATTTTATACGCCATGCATATGCCTTTTTAAGTACGGGTGTTGTTTCAATGGACAACAATGCGTCCAAGCCGCGATCGATGCGATCATTTATCATTTTGGGTACCTCCTCGTTCCATTTTTTGTTTGCTTCGCTGTGTGCATTCTGATAAATTGCATTCAATTGTTTCAATACGAATTCTCTGTCGCTGGATTCCGTTATTTTATTGACTTCATTATCGGCCGTTTCCTTCGATGGAAGCAGAATTTGATACTGAGCATCTTTTACAACGCATTTGTAGACGCGCTCCGAAAGGAAAACAATTAGACGACGTATCGAACTATTTTGAGCATGTAGAAAACTCTCCATTAGTAGTTTCTGACGTTGTGCAGCTGTGGTGGAGTTAGGCGTCGTCGTCATCGTCGTCGTCGTTGATTCCGACTCCTGTCCGGCGGCTATGCTGCTTGAGTTCATGATCCTTGCTTGTTGAGTTGGCGTTTCAGCAATGCATGGAGTTATATGTCGAAATCGTCCCGAACGAGAAACGTTTTTTGTCATAGCATGTTTCGACGTCATTATGGATACACGAAATTCGGCCAGAAATGGACACGCGACACTGAGTATCGTATCTAATATTGGCTTCAATTGTAAATCAGCGTTCGCCGCTGCAAGTTTTTTAATGGAATTGTGTGTTTGTTTGGCGCTCATCATTTTGATGCTGTTCTCTTCATCAGTGCCATGAGTGCTTGCTATACGGTAGTTTAAATAATCGATCCCAATGGACGGCTTCTGGTCGAAAAGCCAACCCAAACAACAACGTACAATGAATGCGGATGTCGGCGTTATCTGCAATTCAGCATTTCCCAGCGCAGCGTAGAGAGCATACAATTTACGTATGGTCTCAACATGACTATCCAATTGGAGTGTAATATCATCGAGCATGGCTAAATACTGGACAAGCCATGGAAGTGTTATTAAATGACGACCCGTCCGAATTGCCGTTTCGAGTATCTGGCATACATTTACGGCTGGCTGGAAAAGTCTACGCAAACAGAGTTGCTCCGTTTCAATTGCCGTGGTGATTTGTGTGGAGCCGCCACTTTTTTGAAACGGTAGCGCCGTAACGAAGCCTAAGAATTTCGCCAATATTAGCATTGAGCTTAGAACGTTCGGTCTAACGATGAATTCTTCATTTCCTTCGCAATTCGTTTCGATATTATTTGAATTTGTCACCGAATCGAGCTCGTCCAATGTGGAAACATTCAATGTCGCGAGTTCGGAGAAAAGGACCATTTTCAGATGTTCCATAAACGGCACCGAACGCGATTCGATTATGAAATCGCGAAAGAATGCCTGTTCGCGCGGGAACTGATAGTCGACACTAAATTCGCTTGGAGCGACCAGACGTTGCGATAGTTTTGTAAATTTCTTTAAATCAACATCATCCATTCCGATGCCATACTCTTCGGGTGATGTATGCTCATTGGCCGATATGAGAAGCTGTGAGACGAAGAGCTTGGAAAAATGAATCATATTGATTGGATTTTCGGACTGACGAAATATCTCTCGAACTTTCGGTGCCAATTCCAATGCGAACTTCCATGTCGGATAGAGATGATGCTTCTCCCAGTGCTTCAGTGTACTGTAGAAAAGATCGCGTTGCGTTTTAAATGCACCGAATTCATTATTATTGTAAAAGAATTTACGCGAATCGGTATCTTCCTGAAAGCAAACGTTCTTCAGACCACCACCAATCGATATCGATGAAATAATATGTTGTTGTGAATTGCAATTAGAAAATGCCTGCTTTCGAGCATAAACCGAATTCAAACTGAAACCGATACTCGGAGACAGAGAAATTAACCGTTCGCATTGTAGTACCACACCAAGACTTCTTGTATCAATTAAGGCTAGCGTATGCTGCTGATCTTCAAGTACGCATAGAGAAAAAAATATGCAATGACTGACCTCCTTCAGTAAACAATTCAGATCGCTTTCATCAGTCTCAACAACAACTTTTTTGTTGTCTTTTCCCTTCAAGTAATTCGTGCATACATCCTCCTCCTCCGTCTTACTTTCAGAATTATCCAATTCAATAGGCACATTGACATTCAGCAAATTCAATAGTAAAGAAATTTCTTGCAAAATATTTATGGCGAGATTCATATCGAGGAGCAGTCCATAGATACAAGCTAGCATTCTTAATTGGGCAGAAAACTTTTCTGGTATTCTTTTCAATGCGTTCGCTATCGAACGAGTCACTACTCTTTCGTCATGCTCGATTTGCGTTGTCTTTATTTGCAGTTTCTGTACTGATTGCGTTAAATCCGTAACAGCGGATGCTTTGATTACGGAACTTACTTCAGAAATATCCTGCTTAAGAGCTTTGCGTGCTTCAGCAATCGAACGCTGATTGAAGTCTTTCATTTCGGTTGCCGTATTGCTCAATTGCTGGATGTTGTTTTCTTGACTAAACGAACTGTTTGCGCCGAATGGACAACTGCTGCTGCCCGGACTGCTGCTACAAGCTCTTCCAATTAATGTTGTTGTTGAAGTCTTAGCGATACTTATTGGTACGACGCGTTTTCTCGGTTTTGTCTGATTATTGCTATTATTTGGCGTCAACGATGTATTCGGCTGTAATTTCTTTTTGTGCGAATTGCAATGCCGACTACTTACTGTCGGTGATGACAAAAAGTCACCTAAACAAAAACTATTCGATCCGATACTAATGTCACCGGTTGAATTCCGACTTTTCTCATGGCTACTACTATTGCTTTTCATTGGCGGAGTGCCGGCATTTCGATTGTTTCCGTTGTCTACAGAACGTCGTAAATTTTGCGGAGTTTGCATATGTTTCGGGCTACTCGTGCTAAGAGATTTCCTCGTTGGAGTTGAAGTCGTAGTATGTCGTATGGCAGCTTGCGTGTATTCACGACCGCCGCCAGGTGTTCCCAATTCTGGAAAGGAGTTCAATGGTGATGAAGATACGACAATGACTTTCTTTTCTTTTACGTCACGTGCGATGATTTTTTGCTTCTCGTCTAGATGCTCTTCGAAAGGTTCGGCAGCGGGTCGCAAATGTTCGTATGCTTGCCGGCGTACGGCATTGAAAATATAAACAGCAAACATTTCCAAAGTGCATTCATTTTGATGGAATTGCTGTAGAAACCATTTTCGGAAGTTCGGAGAGTCCAAGGATGGAACAACATTTGCATTTAATATCCTGCGAAGCTTTGTTTCAACAACAGAGCTGCCGCTTGTTTTTTCGTTGCTGATGTTGCTGTCGATGTCGCCGCAGTTGTTGGTGCTTTTGTCGGCCGTTGTCATGCAACTCATTTTGATCAAACAGTAGTTGTTCAGATGTGGAAAAGCATATATGTAATAGGTCGTCTCGTTAATCAGAATCTATCACGAATCTAAATCTGAAGTCGAGACGTGAAGAAGAAAAAAAAAAGAAAGAAAAGAAAAGAAAAAAACTGTTGGGCACATCTCGGCGATAATATTAGCTGCAACTCTACTGACTATATCATAAACAGGTTATATATTCATTGTACCTATATCTTGATATATATATACGATGATTTCTTCAGTTGTAAAATCATATTGTAAATAACGTGATTTCCAAACCCGAGCAATTTTCGAAACATATCCCGAAATTATACCAGTTCCTTGGTTAACTCAATAAATCGATGAATAATCCCATTTTCGAGTTTCTTCTTTTTTATACCGATGGGTAAATATGCAACCAAAAAATATTCCCAATGCGACAAAAAAAAAAAAAATAATAACCGGTTGATTTTAGTACTGCGACGTCTATGAGTAAATTTGGAAAATCTCTTATAACTTCTTTATTTTCCAACCGATTTGAAAGAAATTTTGTTTACTATATACGTTAAATATATGTTTATCATTTTTAGTTACCGAAAAAAATTAAAAAAATTTTTTTTTGTACTTAAAAGTTAAAATGAAATTTTAAAAAATCAAAAAAAACCCAAAAAAGTCAACTTTTTTCAAGTTCAAATGCCTATAGCTCAAAAACTAAGACACCGATTGTAACAAATGATATATCGTTGCAAAGGGGAAAGTTTTTTGCTTCATGCTGATAAAATTTTATTTTGTTTAGACGAGCCGTTTTGGAGTTATTTGGCAAAATCTCGTAAAGTATCCAAAAAAAACACGTTTTTTGCCCATATCTCAAAAACTTTTCTTTGGAAAAAAAAAACGGATGCCATTTTCGTGATCAGCGACCCCAATTTAGTCTTAAAACCATCATTTCGTCTCTGCTCTTTTTTTTTTGTAAACTAGCGTAATTCACTAGTGTAAAAGGTCTCAATTAAGCAATTGAAAATCTATCGTGACTTTTTTACTTCCATTAAAATGCAAAAATATTCGGCTTTTTCCAGCCGAAGCCGAAGATTAAGAATTGGCCGATTATGCCGATTACCGAAGCCGAACCTTCGGTCGGACACTAATAATAATAATAAATAAATCTTTAGGAAATGGACTCATAACTATGGCATTCTTACGGACTATAGGACTCTCTAAGATTATTGAAAGGCAATAATAGTATTATGTGGATTCAAGCGTTCCCCGTGTAAACGCATCGCAACTTGTACCATTGTCATTCTTCAATGCAATAAAATATATCGATTTAACCACTCCTTTTTATAATGCTCTTACATCCAGAGAGTACCACCGTAATGTTTAGAGCTCACAAAATATAGTTAAAAAATAAATTAATATAATTGGAAACCTTTATAACTGCAGCTTTATAATTGCTTTCCCCCAAATGTGTACTCATCGTTGCCAAAACGAACTATCGGAGGACTGTTTGGAATCCAAATTATAAGTATTCAATAGAGAGCGGTAGTCTGAATTGCCAATGACAGCAAATCGTGGAAAGAGAAACAAAAGTGACTCAGTCACACACCGACAGCGCAGTGTGACTTTCCTCTTTTCTTTTGTGGCATTCTTTTGTTTACTTTTTGTCTTATTTTACTCTCACTATCGAAGGAATGTAAAACGTCATGTACTCTCCGTGATCGTAAAACTATTTCTTCGGAATTCATTAATAATTCTTCGACTTGGTTTGTTTAATTTAAAATGAAAATACCAAAGTTTTAGCGGACGGATAAGGCAAAACAAATAAAAGCAGCTGAAGAAACATATTCAAACGTTCGTTCATAGAGTGAAGTTAGAAACGATTCTGAGAGTTCGTGTAACGAAGTATACTAGATATAATTTGAAGAATAATTATGTAGTTAGGTACCTATATTATATAGGTATATATATACATACATATTCTCTATATATTAGTGGATACATTTTGAATATTATATGTATGCTGGTATGTTAAGAAAAAATGTCGGTCCATGAAAAGAATGTTCAACTCAAGCTTAAAAATATATATACAGTGAACTTCGGATAAATCCAACACGAATAAATGCAAAAACCCCATAAATGCAAGGGGCTTTGATGCCTTTTTTTGAGTTCTCATGGAAATATGCACGGATTAATGCCAATAACGCATAAGTGCACAAGAATTCGATCAAAAAACGTGTTGCATTTATCCGTACTCTACTGTATTTATTTATGTATTTGTATAGACGAAAGACAAACACTCATAATAAACACAGGCACATTCGACGGGCCTATCAAGGCAAGAGTCACACATAGATTTCATGGAAACATTTAGTCAAGCCTAACCGTCAATCTCCAGTCACATTGCCTAATTAATTGAGACGTAGCCCCAGCCCCATTTTGAACAATGATGCAATTCTGTACATGAACATTTGTAAATCACAAAACTGAAGCGCTGGACCTGGTGAATAGATTGGTCGAATATGTAAAGGGCGTAATTTTTTTGAATTTTACATTCGTTTCTAGATTTATTTGTAATTAATAATAATAATGATTTTCGTTCTATACCTCTTAATTGACCTTATTTTTAATCAACTGAATAGGATCTCTAAATGTGTGTGTGTGTGTGTGCACTTGCAAGGATTCCGATTTTGCCCCTTTTGCACCGGGGTAAAAATAATTGAATGACGTAATCAGAATAAACACATATGATAGAAACAAAAATTAATAGAGGAAAAGAAAATAGTCCAAATAGAATGAGAAAGCTCTGTGCTTAAGCACGCAAAGCTTTCAACGTTTTTTACTATAACAACAATAGTAATAATATTAAAAAAATAACAACAACAATCAACACTCTATTATGCTTAATATATACGAAATTTTAAATGCTATTGAATGGAATCGGGTTAAAATATTTCATTCATCTTTTAGTTTGAACGTTTCATTTCGGTTTGTGATCTACGAATTCGGGCAAATGTATGTATGCATATGTATATACACACGTACATATATTTTATCAATTATGTTGACTGACTTTGATGACATCACACACATTTGCCGCTGTAATGTGAAAACTCGTCTCTGGCACATTTAAGCTTTGAATCGAAATTAAGTTCTTTTTTCCATAGAATTTCGTTACAAATTTTTGTTTTAATTATTTCACCGTTTAACTTGAAGTTGATCTTTTATTGATTTTTCCTACATACACGGCTTTCGTACGGAACATTGTCGATACGGCGTTGGGTGTGGCGAGAAAAGTTTTCACTTAGCAGCGTTTCTTGAATTCACTTTAACGTAATGCATTGATAATGTGGCTTACTCACCTTTAGAACAGGTAAGATTATAACGTTTGAAATCTTATGTTAGTCGAATAAAAATAGTTATGTTTATTTTCCAAAACATTTAATTGGACTGAGCGCACTTTCCAAAATGGTTGCCGACTGCTAGTGATGGTGGAAGTCTTGGGAATCGAATTTAATGTGTTCGATACTTACGCACCCAGTGGGTACCTGGTGAGTATTTGATAGAACTGTATAGCGGGTATACACACGTCAAATGTCTGTCAGACATCGAGACTGTATTATAGGGGGTATAGACACGTCAAATGTTGTATCAACTTTGAGCGTGTGTTAATCAGAAAGAGTACACCTGCGATGTCTGACGGAAAATCAAAATCTTTGAATTTTCGGTCAAGCAGGTAACGATGTTAGACGGCGTGTCTGAAGGTCTATATCTATGTTGGTTCAACCCTCATTTGTGCGCGATATTCAACGAGTGAACATCGAACGGAGAACGGAAAATTTTTTTAAAAGCGAGCGGAAAATTAACTGAAAAAATGGAAGAAAAAAATTTTATTTTGGAACTAATAGAATTTTATCGTAGTTTGTTGGCTTTTTGGAACGTTAAGTCAAAAGATTATAGCGACCGGAATTTAAAAAACGCTAGCTACGAAACGCTTTTAATTAAACTCAAAGAAAAATATCGAAAGACCTCAAAAAATAGTTAACGCAAACAATTAATAATCTTCGAACCTGTTACAGGAGAGAATTAAAAAGGATTTCGGCATTAGAAAGAAGTGGTGCTGGATATAGTCATCACTCATAAATTTTTTTTTTTTGATTTTGCCGACGGGAAAATACGCTTTGTTAAAAGCAACCAGGTAGCCGAAACAATAGCGCATGTTCTTTGCACTCGAAATTCGATAAAAAAATAATATCGTACGACATGTTTGTAAATTCAAGTTCTATCAAAGTTGGTACAACATATGACGTGTCTATACCCCCTATAAGGTGTGAGAGAGGCGACTATACTCATTCTTCCCGAATCCTTCAAACTCATCAAAAATCTGCAGTTTCGTATTCGGTTTCTTTGCTCTCTTTGAAAAATCAACTATAATAAGATGCTCTAGCAATTACTTTCCATAAAAAAATAGACATGTTCACATCTTAATGGTGAAGTAAAGCCGATAAGTCGAATGCAATCTTGCGCATTCGGATTTTTTGCAAGTGTTACTTACGTCGCATATCAGTATAGGATTTTTCGGTGTTCCACACACACGTTTTTTTTTTTTTATTAAAACAATTAACTGACTGATTCAGTCAGACTGAACGTTTATGTGGCGCTTAAGTACATACTCCGAAGTTCAGTTCCCACAGTTCGCGATTTTGCGGAAAAAAAATCGATTTTTTGGTCGAATTTCGAGCAATCGAAAGTAGAATTTACTCATCACTATCACAGGATTGAATCAATAAAAAAAAAAATGGATATTATTGGAAATAGCATTGGTCATTTGTTTATGAAAACAGACGGCGCGATATTGCAGTCTGGCGGTGACTTGGAAAATGACGAAAATAGTGCCAATATTATAATGGGGATAATCAATTTGACCGAAAGGTATTAGCAGCTTTGTTTATGACGCATTTTGCTTATCATTTCTTATTACAGTGTAGATGAAAAATTTATACCAAATAGTGGCTGTGAACGTATTTCGATTGTCTACGAAGATCATGTCTACAATATTTGTATGTCGAATCGATTGATATACGTCTTAAAGCTAAAGAAGATCGATCAAAGTCGATCAACGGAAGGATCACATGCAGGAGTCGAAAACACTAGAGGGAATGTGATAACATGAGATATTAACAACGTATGCTTTTCTGTTCTTCCTGTATCAAAATCGATTTGAATTTTATTCTTTTATTTACAAAAGAATACATCGTTTGGTATCTCTTGATCAAATACACGCATAGCCTCAGTTGTTATATCCAACAAAGACATTTTCGCATTAAAAATGATAACATAATATTTGCGCCAGTTACAAGATCGTCGGACAATCCAGAAATCATTTGTTGTTTTCAATAGCGTTTCCTTGAAGGTGGAGCCCTCATCATAGCACATGTCGCGATTATCCAAATCGGCAATCAATTGCAAAATGCTGGACGATGAATTATTCAAAGCGAGTTGCGGACGTTTTCTATCAAAACTGATATTGCTGAGATGTTTGAAGCTCAGTTCATTTATGAAAATATATTTGGGACCACCATCAGATAGATTGTTAGTTAATGCCAACGTCCCTGTCGATTGCGTCTGTGTCATTTTAGTGCCATTGCTCACATGACTGGATTTGGATATTGATGTTGTGAATTCTTCCGATAATGTGACAAGTTTCTCTTTTACATGCAATTGGAACCGATCGTAGAATTTTTGCTGGGGTAAAACATTTGCTATGAAAAGATATAGATTATGGGAATTAATTTATTTAATGGAATGGAAAATATACATTTGAAGAGCTTTCACTTACTCGTGCTCATAAATATGCATAGTGTTACGTCCAGCACGCGATAGGCAGTTAAATAATAAGGTACCAATGTATTTTGTCTGTTTAAATATAGTTTGAGCAAAGGAGGACTGCTCGTTAATGATGAAATCTCGTCATTCTGCTCTGTAATACACGTAATGAACGCACCATCGCGATAGAAATCCGTTATGGTGCTATCACTTCGTGAGACAACAGTTTCACCGCTGCTCCCACAAATCTCTTCCAATGGCATTTTAGATAGCAGTGCTTCGTCAAGTATATACTTGTGCAGACAATACACATCTCGAGAATGGAATTTGCCACCACTGTTAAGCATATGGATAACAGAAGGATTAACAGCGTTTAAAATCATGCAGCATAATACAAATATTAGAGAGTAAAAACATAAAAGTGATGTTCAGTACAATTTTTTTTATACCCGACACACTCTGTGTCGAGGGTATATTGCGTTTGTGTGGTTGTGTGTAACACCCAGAACCAGTCGAGATAGACCATATAAAATATATATAGAAATGATCAGCGTCACCAAGAGATTCGATTTAGACATGTCCGTCCGTCTGTCCGTCTGTTTGTATACAGTTTTCTTATTGAAGGAGTTGAGCTATCTTGACAAAATTTGGTTTGCTTGCTCACGGGGGCATGAGTAAGAACAAGTTCGAGAATGGACCCGATCGGACCATTTTTAGGTGTACCTCCAGTACTAGGGTCTGTCACAAAAATCCCAAAACTGCCTTAAAATCGGACTTTTTCGAAATATTTTAATGAAACTTAAAATTTGAGCGTATATTTAAGCCTCCGATTATAGTTCAACAAAAATTGGAAAAGTGGGCGTGGCAAAGGGGCAGTTTTCATAAAGAAATCTATCAAAAATCGGTATATGGGGCCCCTTATGGTCTTAAACACCTCTTGATATTAAAAATTATTTGAACGTTTGAGTCTGTGTCGGGTATTCTATTGTCAGGCTCGCCTGACTATAACACCCTTACTTGTTTTAAATAGGATTTGTGACGACATGATCAGACGAATTTTCTTTTATTGATCAGAGCTTTTAGCATCACTTTTAGACTATACTTGATGAATTGATATTTACATACCAAACGATATGTTCCTTGTACAGCAATATAGTGTCAGATATTTCAGGAAACGTTGCAAGCACTGAATTCACAAAATTGTGGGCGTTAAGAAATAGTTGCTTATCAAGTGCCAAGTACTGTAAGCTATTGCTTATGTCTGTGAAATTGCAAGCGGGCAATTTAAGCGTTAGTAGGTACTGAAAATTAAAAAAAAAAAAAAAAAATTCGCTTATTACTTACTGAAGAACTTTAGCTCGATAAGAAATATATATAATACCTTATCATAGAAAGTGGACAGTTTTTTCTGAAGCTCAATACGTGCTGAATCGTAATTATTTTCACTTTGATTGGGCTCTTGTGTGGGTGTGGTGGCAAAGTAGTTCATTTCGAATGTTCCATGAAATAAACGAAACATATTATAGCAATGTTCAAGAACCGAACGATAAATTCGATCGTGAACTTCTCCACCGCGATATTCAGCAACTTCGATACCATCTTTGCTTCTTATCTCTTTGGGCACATTAAGTACCAATACCATCCAGTAATCCTTTTCAGGCTGATAAAATATCTGTGTCGTCTTCTGCGTATGGAGCGACTCGCAATCATTACTGTTCTCCGTGAAAGTGCTATAAATATTTGAGAGAATTTTGTAAAAGCACTTCTTAGCTTCAATGCAGCTTTCACAAGTTACCTTGTAAAAGCAATTATCGCTTCACTTAAGCCTACATCCTTAATTTTCGTGTTGATCTCGATATCATCCGGATAGTAATAGACAATTTTCTTATGTTCCTAAAATTACAAATAAATTGAAATGAGTTCCCGATAATATGGATTGAAATATTACCTCACCCTCGGCTTTGCCGAAACGGGAATTAAATATATAGAAGCTGCGTAGTGTTACTTCAACTCGTTTAGCCATTTTGAATGCACTGTTGTAAGTATTTTAAATGGCTTGAAATGATTCGAAATGGCTCCGTTTGGGCCGTTTGGTCATTTTCCGTTCCTCTTGCTTTGAAACCTGACTCTGTCGTCTTTGTAAAATAATGACCACCTAATTGCTGACGTTATGCACCGCTTCATTCGTCCTTCACCACAAAATGATTTCTTATGTTTTCTGGACAATGATTAATAACATGTTTACTTCTACAGTTTCAGCCTTTTTTTCAATTATCAATGTTGTGGCAATTTTGCCCAGAGTCCAGAAAAAGCAGTGCTCGTACGGCCGTACATGTTTGCCGACATGCGCTAATGTAAAACTGCAGGAATATATCTTAATTCTATTATTACTTAAATGCTGTATAGTGTAATGTATGCTACAGCTGAAACTAAATTTCATCAATTTTAATCATAATTAAAATATATATTTTCTTTAGCTCACGCAACGCCTCGACGGGCAATAATTATTGCTAGCAATCTGTCATATTGCTTTGCCAGGTAGAGGCAATATTGCCAGGGTGGGATTTTTATGTTATGCCATCTTCATATTCAAAATGACGTTGAACAGGCTACTACGCTGCGCACGCGCTCTCGATGCCTTGAAACAACTTTGTTATGAGTGTGAAAAAGAAAAAAACGAAGTAAATCAAAAATTTAGGTTAATCCATTTTTTAAAAAATGGGATCAACATAGTTTGAACATTATCTAATATAATATATATGGGCGACGCACCAATCCATTTTGACGATATACACACCTTGAAAATTTCATAGAAATGAAATTCGGCTGTCAAATAGCAAAATGACAGCTCATTGCCAAACTCAAAGTTGGCAATCGCAGCGAAGCAATATTGCTTGCCATATATTGCCATCTTTTCAAAATGAGCGGTCTCCATTGGCAATATTGCTCAAGTTGACAGATTGCTAGCAATAATTATTGCCTGTCGAGGCGGCAAGAATTAATTTGGTGTAGAGAGACATTCGAGAAGAATATATATAGTTTTGTTTCGTTACAGGTTGTGCCTCTCTTTCATACTTTCGAGAAATCTGTGCTTCTCTTTCTCTCTCATGCATATAAAATGGGATGTTTACAAAACATGTTTCAGCCGTCTGAACCGGCATCAAGTCGTTAATATTAGATCTGCCTTACAGCATGGCATGCGTACATGTTCGAACGTCAAGGTCAGTCCCAAAAGTAGGCCTCATGTGTTTTACTAGAAATTTAGTGCTTTTTGAAAATAAGAACACACAAAGTATAGCCTAGTGTTTTTATGGTCTTTAGAAATGAGCGCATCAAAAATTTATCTGTTGGCTAAAAAATATATATACTTATATAATTTTTTGTTTTAAGGAATTTTGGAATGCAACCCTATACGCATTACAGCTACTACGGAGTGAATCATTTTTGAAATTGGATATTTCGGTCACTTATTTTTTCATGTTTGACTGCCTTTAAAAAAATATGTACATTATTTTTACATATTTCAAATGAGATTGAATTTTTTTTTTTTTTGAATATATGAGAAATTTTGAGCTATGTCCATTTTGTAATTAGTGTGAGATTTTAAATGATTATTCTTAACTTATTTGTGTGAGCTTTTAAGATTCGCGTTTACCTACGTAATTTAAAAAAATAATTCCATATATTTCCAGTTAATATTTTAAAGTTACTTCGATGAAAAAGGTACTTTTTCAATAGTTTACTACTCTCTGAGATTAGAAAGTTGGCACCACTGCCTAATGCATCAGCTGGGAATTGTCAAATATGACTAGCTGGGGCACATATAACACGTCGTACGTCATAGGTCACCGTTTTTGACGGACAGGTAAGTTGAACTGATCCAGAGTCAAACGTATGAAACTAACTAACTAACTAACTAGCTAACTACCTTTAAAGACGAATGAAAAATGTTTCAAAATCATCCCATTTGAACGCATGAAAAAGAAAGAGAGCACAGATTGTTCCGAAACATTTACCAAACAACGGTCTCCTTTCTTGGCACGTCTTGCTCTGCCTACTTAAGTGTTTTAAAAGATTTGTTCCTTGTCTAAAGGTAGAAACACTCACGCACTGCGCCGCAGTGCCATCTGTCACATAGAAATCAAAATACATGAAAATGTATGAAAGCGAACAGTCAAAAATTAGCATAGCATGACATAGCGTCTATAGAATTTAGATTTCTGTGCTAATTTGACAGCTGTAGTATTGCTATTGTTTGGAAAATTGCATTAATTACTCGCAAAGCTGCCAGTTCAAGTTTATTTCAATTATTATTTATTTCTCATAAGGAAACCATCAGTTTAAAGCATAAAGCATAAATAAAATCTCTACAGGGCTACTTATCATCTTTGCCCCCATTCGGTACGTCTCCGTCAACGCAATGGTGCGAAAGTTGGGGAACTTTCAAATTTCGATGTAAGTCGGCTGTTTTTGTTATTGTGTTAATTTGTTAAATCATTTAATCATAGTTAATCATCATTTGACATAGATTGTTATGGCCATAGAAATAAATCATAACCAAATTGAAGTTCCGCAAATGTTTCCATGACATTTTCACTTCTTCCGTCGCTTCATTAATGTTAGTCAAAACGATAACGGATGACGAATGACGTATTACATGTGCCCAAGCTATAGCTGTATGAACGCGAACGCGAACGATACAACAAATGAGAATTTCAAATGTTTTCGTACGGCTGTTTCGCCAGTCTAAACGCCTGATAGTTTTCAAAATATCAATAAATCGAATAAAACGATATTCTCGATACATTTCGTTCAATTGAGTGTTTTTTTTTTCACATTATTCAAACTCATTTCAATCAATAGAATAGAATAAGATATAAATTAATATACATATATATAGAAAGGCATGCAATAGTACCAAAATCAGAAATCACATACTATTCAGCAATATAAAATTTCCCTGCACCAGTCTTTTTGTACGAAAAGTGCCAGTTTTTGCAACACTGTCGAAAAGAACATGTGTACTGTGTCTTTTATAATTTTTTAGTTTTTCAAAACCGAGTGTTTGAACACATTAATTCAATTAGTGACGGGGAATTGAAAGGAGTTCCGCTGGAAACTTGGTGAAAGAACCAAGACTGTTTCGTTTATTTTAGTCAAAACGAAAATATCAAAGAAAACAAATTGTGTCGCGCATCGTTTAAGACGCACACACACACACACAAAAGGAAAATACTAATAAAAATAACAAAAAAAAAATTTTTTTGTTTCCACAAAATGACTTCAACGACGACGTCTACGTCTGCAGCTACGTCTACGTCTAGCTGTAATCATAACAATCGCATCGAAGAGGAGTACAATAGGATCCCCGACCATGGCTGGGAGGTATTCTATCAGGTAAAAAAAAAAAAAAAAAACATAAATAATAATAATGATAAAACTTAACCTCAAAGTTTGTCGACGAGCGAAGGAAAAGCAAAAAGAGATCTTCTCTCTTCGCAACTAGGTATGTCCCAATAATGTCCGTTCATCTAACTGCGTTTTATGGATGGGCAGAGAGGCTAATTCTAGGTTATAGCTATAGTTTATTTTTGTTTACGATTCCTAAAACATACACATGTACATACATACATAAGTATGTGGATTGCGATCCAATATTTATGTCGTTTGCCATGAATTTCTTTTTTTCAAAATTCAAATGTTAGTTAACAGCAACGATGAACGGGAAATAAAGTTCAATATAACTGGAAGTTTTATTGCCACCCTTAGTAGTCGCAGTATCCAAGTGCAGGTCACTGGAGTTTACTTTTAAATAAAATTCTGCTCATAGAACCGCTTCGAGCAGATATTTTTATTGATGGATTTTGATTTTTCACATTGATTTTACCAATTGATTTGAATCAGCACGGCGCAGGTTGGTTAGGCTATAGCCTAATGCCGGAGAATATACACAAAAGAAATGTAATGCCGGTATGGCAGTTTTTATTTATTTATTTTTTTTTTTTTTTTCTAGCAATAAGTTAAAAAAAGAGACAATTACTCCATAGGTATAAAGCAAAAATTTCTAAAATTATGGATTTTACCAGTGCGACAAATTGAATTTAAATTTTTTTTGCATAGGGACTATCTCCAGTTCTGTCAGAAATGAAAAACTTCATATAAAAAACACTTCAGAAAACATCTGATTCATTTCTGCAGGATTTTTTATAGGTATGAATCTTTTTTATTTCTGACAGAGCTGGAGATAGCCCCATAGTATGAAATGCCCCTCGAATAATAATAATGAAAATACGTCTAACTATATTTGAAAAATTTTGAAAAAGAAATTATGAATAATGCAAAATGAAAATGTCTTAACCCTAATCGGTTCCTTGTATACGATCGCATACAATTTTTAACTTTCAAATGGAATATAACGACAACCAGTCAATGTAATATACTGAAAATCTGTTAAATTTTTTTATTTGTATTATCTTTAAGGGTAAAAATAATTGTTTATACGGACGTATACACAAGAACCAATTCGACAAAATTTTGAGGGAACCGATGAGGGTTAATGTAATATGAATTAGCTGAAATGCTTTCTAATTACTTGGATTGGTTTCGCTCGAAATTTTGTTAATTTTTTTTTTTTTTTTTTTTAACAGAGCCAGAGCTCTAAGTTGCATCGATATAAAATATATTCTTTTGTTTCGCTTAAAATCATGCATTAAAATTACTCGAAAAAATAAGAAGAATGAACTTTGCATACGTTGGTCACCTAAAGATAACTTATCGTAAGGAAAAATTAAAACGAACGAAAATCTTTAGCATTTCCCCATAGATAAAATGAAAAAAAAATTTTTTTTTTATTGCAATTTTAATCCTTTTAGCAATTTCATAGGAAATGGACAATTTTTGTTGTTGTTTTGAAATGACATTTATGTGGGTTTGATTAACCCTGTAAGGGGTTTTGTGTACATAAGTTATGGGCGAAGATAGTTTTTAAAGTCTAATATTTTGGCATCCAACTACAGTACTTCCCGCTTAAATGCAGCTCACTTCATTGCAAAATCCTGAAAATTCGGTTATTTGAAATCTTCGCTTAGTTGAAGAAAAAAAATTTGAACAATTTTGCTGTTGCAATTAAACAGGAAGCACTGCAATTTTTTGTAGAGAAATAAATATTTGTGAATATTATGATTTTCTTTGATAGGTCCATAGGTACATAGTTCGAATCAATAAATTAAGTCTTTAATTTTTAACGATATGGGAAACAAAAAAATATGCTCTTCGTCGATTCGACGAACAATATCGATCCATGGTAAAGTGGAATTGCGATTCTGAGATTTGTATTCGACTTTTATAAAATAATGAATTAAAATTCCATGAAATTTCCGCTATGAGTTTTCCATTAAAAGCACTTTTTCTTGTTCTCGATTCCAATAAAAATGGAAGTATGTTTGAAATATGCTGCCATCGAATAGAACTGCTGAGTGTCCTCCATCGAATGGGAAGGCTTTTCTACGAAAACCCACGAGTGCGAGTGCGAGTGCTAGCAAAGTAGCAAGCAATAAAAAATGAAAAATAAAATGTATGGAAACCAACGGAGCAGCAGCAGCAGCAGCCAACATCGCAAATAGTCGCAAAACAGGCTGTCGGCTGTTGGCTTCTCCGCTCTCGGCTGAGGACGCTGGCTTCGCCCAAGCAGAGCAACAGAGTCTCAGAGGCCGTAATGTTAAAGGCTGCTAGGGCAAATCAGCAATAATACACATTACACAGAACAGCACAGCACAACACACAACACACAGCACACAACGCAAAAGCAACAAAATATCCAAAAGAAAGAGCTACAAAAAAAAAAAAAAAAAAAAAAAAAAAAAACCCGAACTCAGGTCCAATTTTGAGAATTACTCTAAAAGCGTTTCGTTTGCCATATGCTTTTTTTTCTTCTCTTTTTGTTATGTTTTGTTTTCAATACCTGATTTTCGTCCTCTTACGCGTCAGTACTTCTCATTTTATCTGGTGAAGATCGGCACAACTGAGTTACCAAGTAACTGTGAGCCGTTGTAGCCGTTGTTATTGTTGTTTTTGTTGTCCGTTTTGTTGGTGTATAGATCTAATGCTACATCAAATTGTAAGCCAATGCAACCCGGTAGAAAATTTTATACTCTAAGATATTGCTATGTACGTATGTGCGATGTATGTATGTATGTATGATGCGAGTATGTATTCTTGTGTGTCTAAATTACTAGTACTTGAAAAACGTTGTTGCCAGTTTTTCGAAGGATATGTTATATACCTCGAATATCTGAAAATAACGCTAATAAGGGTCCCTCATTTAGCAATGTGAAGTATGTAATTTAAGTAGTTTTACTCAAAATCTGTCAAACTGTATGAGCGCACCTAAAACTGAACTTTGTATAATTCGAGAAAATGGACTCAAAATCAGCTAATTTTGATGTGTTAAACGTACTTCTTACTTTACACACACTTTTTACACAAGGAAATCGATGTGAAAACTTTGCAAATGAAGCTCCATACAAAATTTCACAGCTGTCAAAAAAATTACTAACTTCACTCAGCTTACACGGTGTATATATATACGTTGAATGAGGACCAGTGATCGGACTTCTACCACTTTTTTTTGCTTTCTACCACTTCTACCACGCTAGGTCCAAATCTACCACATTTTTTTTAAACTTATTTATGCATTTGTTTTATTTATTTAATGATCATTTCGAATAATTGAGAGCATAAAAAATGTAGTTCAATGTTATGTATTATTGAAAAATATGTTGGCAGCTTCCTATTGTCAATAATGTTGTCAAGAATGGCAGTATTGGCGCTTAACGACATCTAATAAATATTGATAAATTTTTTTATAAGAGAAAATACCTAAAAACTTGTAAGTTTCTCAATTTTCTACATGATCGGATGTGTGATATATTGTATTACTATTTTAAACAATTTTAAATCTACCACTTTTTATATAAATCTACCACCTTTAAAACTTTTCAAGTCCGAGCACTGATGAGGACCCTTAATATGTCTGCCACACGTAGATCGAAATTGCTCAATTTCAAAAAATTTCAGAAAAAATTTGACATTTGAAATTGAGGCGATTTCAATTTTGTTCGAAATTGCTCAATTTCGATCGGCGTGTGGCAGGCATATAACATTCCTTCATGATACAAGAAAACAAGATAGCGCCACTTCAGTACCGCTATTTTGAGGCTCTCTTTGAGAGCCGAAAATTGAGTTTGTGACGTCACTGAGCGAGAAATTGTTGTTGTTTCCCATGCTATTCAAAAAAGTAAAAAGCCGGTTTAACATGGGAAACAACAACAACGAATCGCGATTTTGAGTTTGTGACGTTTCCTCTCTCAAGTGGCGCTATCTTGTTTTCTTGTATCATGCATTCCTTCGAAAATTTGATTTTGATATCTTCTAAAAACGAAAACTTGCGGTCCTAGAAATTTCCCTAAAGACTTTTCTCACCTTAGGCTGCCCACAAACGCTTCAACAACGGTCCACCAATCCGTTCAAACAACAACAAACGAAAAAAACACGAAATTTGACGTCGATTGCAACGGATACATTGATTTGTTGAAGCCTTTGTGGGCCCCTTATGGGGCCGTATATTAATTGCGTGAGAATAAAAGGGGAGCGGTCTTGTGCTTGCTTACATCGCGGAGGGGAGCGGTTGAAAAACTGCCCTGCAGTAATGAGCCGGTCAAATTTTATAAGAAGGACTGGCCTTTGATCGATCCAAATCGTACCGGTTATATAATATTATGGCAGTTCGTTTCATCGAATTCGGTTAGCCGGTGGTCGGTAATAAACGGGTTCATCAGTATAGAATATATATAAGAAATTGGCTTTTTTATTTTCCTTATTTGACTATCCTAAAACGAGACAAAATTATGACAATTGACCCAAAAAAAACCAGCCGTTTTGGGGACTAGTTGGTCCCTCTCCAATGACAGGCCCATGTTAAAAAGGTCAGTTGAATACATTAGAAGTGGAATTATGACGGGAACTAGTATTGGTAACATGAAGGACTGCACTTGGGTCAGTCCATATTTCTGCAGAGCTATTACGTAATATTATAGTAGGTATGTGTGAAAATATTCTCTGAAGCTCGAGTAAAATAAATGCAATCGCGGGGTCCACCCACCACATTAAGCACACTACTAGCGAATGAAAAGGTCCGAAATATGGCGCGGTTCATCACAGTATAACATGTTGACCAGACCATCTGTTTTAAAAATGCATGGGGTTTATTTAAGTTTAAATATTCCAAACTATTTTCAAAATTTCCTTTAAAATATGTAATCAATAGGGCTCGGATTTTGTTGACTTTTATATTTTCAAAGCATACTTTATAGGGCACAAATTTTGTTCAACTCACCTAAACTTACGATTCAAATCGATTTTTAACTTCAATATGAATTTTTTTTAAATTAAAAACGCGATTTGAAGATCAACTTCACCTAATTTATTCGCAAAATGCTGGTACGAAAATATTTTTGCCCCATAAAGTATGCTTTAAATTTATAAAAGTCATTAAAATCCGAGTCCTGGTAATCAATAACACGATTTTGTTGAATGAACAATTAAAAATTATTGATTGAAGAGCGCGCTCAGGGCTTAAAACACCAAAAATTTGAATTCCATTTGAATTATATAAATAATCTGGGTAATCTTACGTAATAAGAGAGCGGGAAGTCTGAGTTCTTTCTCTATGATTCACGTAAACTGGAAACTTTTGAAAAACAATGCAAAGTTGGACCATTTCCTTAACATTTTCTCCGAAAAAATGTTCCGAAATATGAGAAGAGCTTTCATTAAATCTAGCGATTACGGTATTCGCGTTAATCAATAGACATTCATAAATAAATCGGATAATACGCATTTTTAGATTAATTCCAACTGTGGATCTAAATCGTAATTTTTCGTTAGTTAATCATTAAATGAAATTGTATATCCATTTCCATGAACATGGAATCAATTATCGTCAATTCTGCAAAGTTTCTTTTACATTGCCATTATTAATGGGTGAACGATGTTGCTTTGCCAAAAAATTACTACCATTAAATATGATTTCGTCGAATAAGCATTAAAAGTCTTAAGTCAATTTTCACTTTAGAATATGATCAGATCCTTTTGGTATTTTATGGAATTACAAAGAACAAAAGCTTGGGCGATGAATATTCATACGTGTTCAATTACAAAACATTCACATTTACGCGATTATATATATCTGTTACTACATCAATGACATTTCCATCAAATAACATGTAATTGTTTTATAATTATTCCTACTGGGTT